>CDFC01060927.1:28627-38883 GCA_000826385.1 Acanthamoeba rhysodes | reverse complement strand
GACACGACACGACACGACACGACACGACACGACACGACACGACACGACACGACACGCGCGGGTTAACATCTACCCCGACGTCCGTAGACTGGCTCCAGTTCGCTGCGCCGGGCGTGGAGTCGCACTGCTTCTTTGGCACCGGCGTGCCGACGCCGGTGCGCAGCACGTTCGCCACGGCGGCGTTCGACACGCCGCCGGTGACGGTCCAGGGCGACGGCGACGGCACGGTGCCCGAGGCCGGCCTCCGGCTGCTCGAGAGCTGGACCGGCAAGCAGCCCCAGCCCATCTACAGCTACCCGATCCCGGGCCTCGTCCACGGCAACAGCGTCTTCAACAAGCAGGTCCTCCGCATGTTCCTCGAGATCCTCTCCTAGCGCCCCTAACCACCCCCATTATTTTTTTCTTCAATATAGTCTAAATATATTAAATATAATTGGTCTATTTATTTCAAGAATCTTTTTCTGTGTTGAGCTTGAAAGAAATATTCTTTTCACAGCACAAATAAATAATAATGATAATATTAAAAGTGCTTACGGGCTGCGGGGATCATCATCGTCTTCGTCGTCGGCTCGCTCCTTGCCCTTCTCCTGCGCCGAGTTATCGTCGTCGTCGCGCTTTTCCTCCTCTTCATCGTTTGGCTCCTCGTCAGCGTCGTTGGCGAGGTCTTGTGATGACTCGGGCCGGGTCCGCAGAGCGGCGGGCGAGGCCGCTTGCTTCATCATGCGCAGGAGGCGCATCTTTTGGGTGTAGCCCCGGAAGGCGGCCTGGATCATGGTGGCGGCCCCGCTGCGCTTGGCGTAGCGCTGCCGGTAGAGTTTCTGGATCGTCTTGGCCGCCTCGTTCCGCTTCCTCGACCGGTAGTGGCGGAAGGTGGACTGGATCAGCAGCGCCGCCTGCTCCTCGCGCTCGCTCGAGGGCGCCTCTCCGCCGCTTTCGCCCAAAGGGCCTCGCGCGCCCTCGAGCTTGACCAGGAGGGAGAAGGCCTCCCAGAGCTTCTGGTACTCGCCGTCTCTCGCCTGCTGCTGCACCTCGCAGGTCTCCATCGGCGTTGTGGTGGTGGTGGTTGTCGACGTGGGCGTCGATGGCGCGTGTCTCATGGTGCTTTCGAGTGCGGCCAGCCGCTTGAGCACGTCCGCCTTGAAGGTGTCGTCTGGTGCGGCACATTGATGACGTCAGCAGTTGGCAGCACCGCGGCGGAGGGGGGGGGTAGCCAGAGGCGCGTACCGTAGGTGGGCGTGGTCTGCGTCGGTGGTGCGACAACGGCTGGACAGGCAGGCGGAGCGCCCTCCTTGCCGGGCGCGTTCGTCGCCATCGCCTGGACTTCGCGGTATTCAAAGTGCACGACGTTGCTCACCGGCGTGCGGTCGCCGAGCGTGATGCTCAGCGGCACGATGCCCGCGACATGCGACGGAGAAAAGCACCTCAGCACTCCCTACACCCCTCGCGCGCAGCCAAGTGGTGTCAGTGGAGGCATCAATCAAGCACCAGACGGATGCACCACGCACCGCTTGCACAAAGTCGGCGGGCACGACCACGTTGTCAAACATGCACGTCAGTCGCGTCCCTGTGGTGACAACGATCGGTCAGCGAGACAGAATCGCGCACCAGGAATCGCTGTGCGCCAGTGAGGCGGAGCAGCAGGAACGCACCGGGCGCGGTGGGCGGGAAATGGCCGGTGATGAGCACCTTGGCTCCGCCCGTGGCGTAGTCCCACTCGGGCGAGAGATCCTGAATGGTCGCCGCCGCCGTCGGCTTGCAGTACTGCGGCAGCGTGTGGTACTGGTTCTGGCCGTAGAGGCTCTCCCCCGCCATCGGCATGACGGGCGACGGCGATCCGGGCAGGGGCGGCGAGGCCACCAGGGCCATCAGCTCCTCGTCCAGCTGGTCCCAGTCCACCACCTGCCCAGCGCTCGGCTGCGTCGGCAGCGGCTGCGGTGGTGCTGGCTGTGCTGGCTGCGAGTGGCCGACGGTGGGCTCCTGGAGGTAGTGGACGAGCACGGTGGGGTCGTCGGCCGGCGAGGCGCCGAGGAGGCTGTAGACGCGGCGGTGGAAGGACCGGTTGGCCTCGGCCTGGACGTAGCAGCAGCGCAGCACCTCGACGCCGTCGACCTTGAGCCGCTCGTGGCACTCCAGCAGGCGCTTGCCGTCGCGGCCGCGGCGCCAGACGACCCCGTCGAGCCGGTACTTGGTCACCTTGGGCCTGAACAAGAAGACCGATCCACCTTTGGTTGTGAATCGACATTCCAACGACGGACAACGTTGCGATGCGATCAACGATCGATTGACCATCCGTCACAACACTTTGAAGGTGCATAGAGAATGGATTGAAAGCTGAGAGATGAGAGATGGAGACGTACTTGGTGGGCAGCGCACGACGTCCCTGTTGTGCGAGTAGCCTTCGGCCTTGTAGTTGCGCAGGATGTGAAGCACCTCGTGCCCTTTGAGCCAACGACAGGAGGCCTCGCGCAGGAGCTGGCCTATCGAGAGGTGCCCCCGCGGCGCCATGGAGTCCATCTTCTTGATCTCTTCACCTCTCGATTCTGGCCAAAAAAAAAGAAAACCTGGAAAAGATTGGAGCTCAAATCACATCCACACATGCTGCAGCGCGCAACTGCACGGGGATCACTGCCGTTGGGCGGCCTCGGGGGCGGCAGCAGTACGTTGGGTTTGGCCTCCTTCCTCCACCAACGTCGCTCACGGTTCGTGCCACCACAAATCGATCAATCAATCAAATCAGCGATTAATTAATTCATCATCTGATGTGCACGTATCAAGGCTGCTGGTGCAGATGCCGGTGCGGCTCTATGCACCGCAACCGCGGCGCCGGAAGCCGCCGTCGGATCAGAAGCTGCTCGTCAAGAAGGAGAAGAAGATCCTGCGCAAGCTCACCAAGGAGGAAGAGAAGCGCGCTGCCGACGCCTTCTACAGCGCCCACGAGGCACAGCAGGCCGCTGACGCCGCCGCCGCCGCCGCCATCGCTACTTCGACTTCGTCATCGGCGGAAGGCGGTCGGCCGAGAACCAAGAAGAAGAAGAAGAGTGCCGGCGACGGTGGCGGCGATGGTGCGGGCGAAGGAGCGACCAGCGCGGGCAGTCGCTTCGGTATAGACCAGCGGCTGGCGGACTCGCGGGAGGCGCTCGTCGAGCGGGCGCGGCAGCTGGCACGGCAGAGCGCAGCCCGGGCAGGCAGCGGGTTGGCTGGCGCCCGAGGCCGACGCAGGGTTGAGGAACTTCCTCAGGTAGAGAGCACTCAATTCATTGGCTCATGCTCATCCGCAGCGTACTGACCGCTTGTGCGTGTGTGTCGGGTGTGTCGGGTGTGTCGGGTGTGTGTCGTGCGTCGGGTGGTGTAGAGCAATCCGTGGCTCCTGTACGCGAACGAGATGGGCGACATGATCGATTTTCCGGGACTGGAGCTGGTGGGCGCCGTGGCCGGCGAGGTCACTCCGCACCGACTTGACCGCGGTGACTGCATCAGTGCGCCCGAGGGAAGGTATGTGCGCCTGGCCTCCGCGGCCCAGCGCTGGCCCTCGTGAGTGACTGACGCGCCCGCAATACTCAATCACTCTTCCTTCTAGCCGGTTGCTTACGCTCAGCCAACGAGCCCCGGTTGGATACCAGAGAGATGATCAAGAAGTGGAGGTGCTCTCGGCAGACCCGAAGACGGACCGGGCGAACATGACGAAGCGCGACCGCACGTGGCCGCCCGAGGCGGTGGCAGTGAGCTTGCCGGCGCCCTACATCGCCACCCACTACGCCTCGTTCAACTCGCTCCCCGGCGGACAGACCCTGCCTCTTTTCTTCTATACGCCCGTGTAGGTGCCCTCTCTGCTCTGCTCCCTCTTCACAGTGCGACGACTGATGCGCCGTGTGTGTGTGTGTGTGTGTGTGTGTGTGTGTGTGTGTGTGTGTGTGTGTGTGTGTGTGTGTGTGTGTGTGTGTGTGTGTGTGTGTGTGTGTGTTGCAGTGGATGGTGGAAGAAGGGCTCCGACTTCCTGGTACCGGCGATGCGCATCGACGACGATCCACGCCAGGATTTGGAGCACTTCGAAGACGAGGAGATCATCGATAAAAAGATACAGGAGAAGCTCGAGAAGTTTCCCGACAACAGGTGCTACACACTAATGTGCTCGCTCGCGCATCATGTCACACACACACACACACACACACACACACACACACACACACACACACACACACACACACACACACACACACACACACACACACACACACACACCGACTGGTCTCATCAACGTCGGCCCTGCAGGTTGGTGCAACACTTAGGGACGTGCGTAGCCAACTACTCGTGCCTGTCGGCCATCAACTTTTTCATGGGCCGGTGGGAGGCACGTGCTGCTGCCTTTTCAATTCGTGCTTGTCGTTGGCCCACCACCGCCACCACCACTGTCTGACAGGCCATCAATAGATGCCGGTGCCGACTTCACCGCAGGGCAACACAATGTGCCTGGGCTGTACCTCCCTGCAGAAGGACCGCAAAGATCTCTTGGCACGCTACAAGCGGTACGTACTACTCGCCCTCCCCTCTTTCCGGTCGCGTGAGAGGTGGCTGAAAGACTGACTGGTCGCTCGTCAGCATTCCGTTCGTGCCCACGGCCGATGAGATCGTGGAGGTCGCGGTGGAACACTTGGCCAAGGCTCCCCACGCCATCATCGCGTACGACACCGCGCCGAGGCGCACTTGAAGACGCGCAGCAACATAGGAACATGACGAAACCAATTGATTCGCGTTATCGATTTTGGTCGTTCAACACAGGTTCGGGCAATCGTGCGAAGGCGAGCCTCTGCTGCAGGCCGACCTCCTGTGCGAGGTGATCGCCAAGATCCGCCAGCGCACCCGGCGCGGCACGATTCACGTCAACACCAACGGCACGGTGCCTGAGGCGGTGGCGCGGCTGCGCGAGAGCGGGCTGGACAGCCTGCGCGTGGACGTCAACAGCGTGCGGCGAGAGTACTTCAATCGCTACACGCGTCTCAACTACGAACCCGTCGTCGAGCGGCTGCGTCAGGCCGCGCGCGAGCGGATGGAGCGGGCCAAGCGCGGCGAGCCCGAGCCCGAGCCCGAGCCCGAAGATGAGGAGGCCCAGTCCTTGGAGCCCGACGACTCGTTCGACAAGGCCAAAGAGTCCCTCAAGGCCATGAAGGTACCACCCACACACCACAGACGGCACGAAGCGGTGTGCTGACGTTAGTGAGCCGCTGCGGGGGGGGGGCAGGACCGGGGAGGATTCACGTCAATCAGGTACATGATCCTGCCGGGGCTCAACGACGAGCGGAAGGAGGTGGACGAGCTGTGCCGCTTCATTGAAGAGACCCGCATCGACATGATCCAGTGGCGCAACATCGCTCTCGACCCCGAATACTATCTCAACTCCATCAAGTGCGTCACGCACCGCACCGCGTCGCACAACTTGAAGACGATGATACGTTACAGTAGCATTCGCTCACACCTCCATCACGGCCACCACCGCTAGGTACGAGCCGCCAGCGTCGGTGGTCTATGCGGAGAAGCTGGGCGTGAAGCAGCTCATGGAGACCATCCGCGACAAGTACCCACACGTCAAGCACGGCTACTACAATCCGTGCCTCGACGAGAAGGCCCACGGCTACAACCTTACAGCCGCGCTACCATGAGGTTCCTTAGGTCGCCGTACGTACACACACACAGATACCGCCTACCAATCATAGTTATAGTAAGACACTATAATGGAGAATATTGTAGGTGATTCACTTCTCCAGCTCGATGACGCCGGTGGTGTTCCTGTTCTTCTGCATAGCGGCCATGACGTCCTCCATGGTCCTTATCTCGTCGGAGGTGATCGTGGAGAGGCACAGCTGGTGGTGCTCTCCCAGCTTCCGGGTACGCCCGCGATCGCTGTAGACGTGGGCCGCCATCTCGTACATGCGGCCGCGCTCGAGCTTCCGCACGGGCGGCGAGGTGAGCACGATGGTGGGACCATCACCGCCGCCCGGCGTGAGCTGCTTCTCCTCTCTGATGAACGCTCCCGTCGGGTCCTCCGGATTCTCGAAGAAGACTTCAAGAAACGCGTCTGTGCGGCAAGTCATCAGCATGCTAGCCGCACACGCACATGGGAATGCGAGGAATGCCACACGCACCGGGAGGCAGGGCAGGCCGTGGATGCAGCTCGCTGATGAAGATGGGGTCGACCAGAGCGGGGTCGGCCGCCGAATGGACGAAGCTGACGCCCATCATCTGGGTCCGCAGGCAGCGCGACCGCGCGTTGAGTGGCCGGACCACGCCCGCGAGCCGCCGGAGCCTGGCCCACACCTGCCGCGCGCAGTCGTCCTGGCCCTGGTCCCAGTGCAGGTGGGCCAACATGTTCAGGCTGCCGAACAGCGGCTCGACACTCTCGCTTTCGTTGTCGACACGTCGGTGGTCCTCGAGCAGCTCGACGGCGCGCCGGCAGGCCGCGGTGGCCTGGACGACCAGGTCGTGGCCGCCGTAGAGGTAGTAGAGCTCGGCGCGCTCGCGGTGGATTTTGGCCTGGGCAGTGGTGCTCTCTTCCGCCATCTTCAAGGCGTGCTGCAGGACGGCGTCGGCTTCATTCATCCGGCCTGCATGTCGGGGAGAGAGAGAGAGAGTCATCTACACGCGATCACAGGACGACACACGACACACGACACACGCGCACCGTGTTCGGCGTAGGTCAGGGCGGCGGCCTTGAGTGACTCCCACTGGTCAGCTCGCGGCTCGGCCTTGGGAGGGGGCGGAGGAGGGAGGTCCTTCTCCGCCAGGTCCACCTTCACGGCGCCCCGCGCCTCCAGGGCGTCGATGAACCCTTTGTCGTTCTGTCCTGCAATCCGCAAGGCCTCGGAGTTAGATGGACACCGGAAGGTGGTGCCATGGGGGAGGAAGGTGTAGTAGAAGAAGAAGAAGAAGAACCGGAGCGGGGAGAGTAGGGCGACGTGTGGGATCTCCGGCGGAGGTGGCAGCCGCCGCAGCGCGGGGATGGTGCCACAGTTCTGCCTGGGAGACGTGCAAGAAGAAGCGGGGCACAGCGGCCACCGCTCCAGGACACCGCAGGAGAAAGCCGCGACCTCATTCCAAGAGACCACTTTGTTTGGCAGCACACACGATACAACCCGTCTCCGGCCAACCATGCAGCGGCGGTGCCGTCGCTTCCACAAACTTCTTCGAAGCTGACGCGGATGGCCTTCACTTCATTGTTATTTTTAATTTATATTTAAATTAACAACAAAAATTAAAGTAACAATAAAAATAAATCAATGAAAAAACACAAAAAACCAAATCGAAGATGGAAGGCGCAGACATTCCAATTATCGATGTGGGCTGCTTCTTCGATGGCGGTGCAGACGAGAGTGCCAAGCGATCTGTGGCCACGCAGGTTTACGACGCGCTGCACAACGTGGGCTTCATGTACATCCGAAATGCCAAAATCCCTTCGCCCCAGGTACGCCTCCGCCCTCTGCCCTCCGCCTCCATCCGTGTGATACTTGCACGGCGACGCCATCTGCACTTGAGCTTTGGATTAATCTGAAGATTAACTGAGGCGCTACACAAAAAGGAAGTCGAGGAGGCGTTTGCCCTGTCGCATCAGTTCTTCGCGAGGGAGGTGAAGGACAAGGAGCTGTTCGCCTGGACGCCGGATAACATCGGCTACGTCGCAGTGCAGCGCGAGAGGTATTGGCGTGTGTCGTGTCGTTGGTCGTGTCGTTGGTCGTGTCGTTGGTCGTGTCGTTGGTCGTGTCGTTGGTCGTGTCGTGTCGTGTCGAGGCTCAAGTTAAACTTTGCGCTACGTTGGGTGCCAAGGCTGGACCCAACGAAGAAGGGAGATCTCAAGGAGGCCTTCAACGTGAACAACAGCGCGCAGATGGACCCGTGGTGGGCCAAGCACCGAGCCCAGCTCGCCGCCGCCAAGGTACCGCAATCGCAGATTCCGACCGCACACTGTCTGCTGTGCCTGTAAGTCTACTGACGCACCCTGCGACACGACACGACGGCCTTTCGCAGGCCGAGCGAACGGTCGAGGACATTGTGGGCGACAAGTTCCTCGCGACGACCGCCAAGTTCTACAACGCCTGTCATGTGTGTACGCCCGAGCAGGGAGGAATGTGAACGCGTGTCAGCTTAAGCGTGGGCGAACGGTGGTGTGTGTGACGCAGGAGCTGGCACGCGTCATTCTCCGGATATTCACCTATTCGCTGAACCTCCCGGAGGACTTCTTCGACAAGCGACTCCACGAGCAGGCCCACACCCTGCGCTTCCTTCACTACCCCCCGCTGGACGCTGCAAGCGTTGAAACGGCCAGCGAGCAAAGTTAGTACACACCACCACGACACGACACACACGACACAAGCACGCGCTGAGACGTGCTTGATGCAATCGGCAGCAAGGGCCGGTGAGCACAGCGACTATGGCGCCATTACGCTCCTGTTTCAAGACGACGTGGGCGGGCTCGAGGTGCGACGGAGCGATGATCAATGGATCGAGGCCCCGTGCATTCCCAACACCGTCCTCGTCAATACCGGTAAGAAACCGGGTGTGCGTGTGAGTGCGCGTGCGCGTGAGCGTGCTGCGCGTTACTGATGTGGGGGGATTGCATGTGCGCGGATAACAGGAGACCTGATGCAGTACTGGACGAACGACATCTTTCGATCAACGCGGCACCGGGTGGGCATTCCCTCGGACAAGGCCCGACTGGGACGAGGTACCCACCACTCATCTAGCCGCAATTTTTCCGCTCTTCGACGAAAGCCTCAGAAACCTCATCGATCGTCTCTTCGTGTTGTTGTTGTTGTTGTTGTTGTTGTTGTTGTTGTTGTTGTTGTTGTTGTTGTTGTTGTTGTTGGTACGGCAGATCGGTACTCCATCGCCTTCTTCAGCCATCCGAACGACGACGTCGACGTGTCGCCGCTGCCCTCGTGTGTGTCGGCCGACAATCCTGCCCATTACCCGACCGACACCCCGGTCTCCGCCGGGGCCTACCTTCAGATGAAGCTCGGCGCCACCTACTGACCTTGGGCCAAGCAATCCGTACGACCAACACACACGACCAAGATCAACCACGCACGACACGACACGACACGCACAGAATTTGGCCGAGGCGCAATGAAATCCTAGGAAGAGAAGTCCACGTCATCACCACGAGATCAGGTCTTCTCTTTCTCAAGACTTCTTCTTCAGCTCCGGTTACCTTCGTTTTGGTTCCGAATTGCTTTTCGCTTCTAGGCCCCTGTTTTCGGTGGTTGACGGGCAACCGACTCCAAATTCGTGAAATTCCTTGGTTACGATGCGACCGAGATTGCAGTAAGGTAAGGCGCTGACGTGGTGTGCTCTCCTTCACTCCCGGGGCGCGCAGTATCGACGGGCTAGTGTTGGCGCCGTTCTACCGCGCCGCTGGGTTACCCTGGACGGAGTACCGCCCCAGTATAAGTTGGGTCGCCAGCGCTCCCTCTCACTTCTTCACTCAACACACACTCAACACCAACCCCTCTACCAACCACATCACCACCTTCAACAACAATGGGAGACGAAGTTCAGGCTCTGGTCATCGACAACGGTTCGGGCATGTGCAAGGCCGGTTTCGCCGGTGATGACGCGCCGCGCGCCGTGTTCCCCTCGATCGTCGGTCGCCCGCGCCACACCGGCGTGATGGTCGGCATGGGCCAGAAGGACTCGTACGTCGGTGACGAGGCCCAGTCCAAGCGTGGCATCCTCACCCTCAAGTACCCCATCGAGCACGGCATCGTGACCAACTGGGACGACATGGAGAAGATCTGGCACCACACCTTCTACAACGAGCTCCGCGTGGCCCCCGAGGAGCACCCCGTGCTGCTCACCGAGGCCCCGCTCAACCCCAAGGCCAACCGCGAGAAGATGACCCAGATCATGTACATACCCGCCACCGCTACACAAGTTTGTGGTTGCCAAACCAAAACGATACTCACCCCCGTTGGTCTCATCCCATCAGGTTCGAGACCTTCAACACGCCCGCCATGTACGTCGCCATCCAGGCCGTGCTCTCGCTCTACGCCTCGGGCCGCACCACCGGYATCGTCATGGACTCSGGCGACGGTGTCACCCACACCGTGCCCATCTACGAGGGYTATGCCCTGCCCCACGCCATCCTCCGTCTCGATCTTGCCGGTCGCGATCTCACCGACTACCTCATGAAGATCCTCACCGAGCGCGGCTACTCGTTCACCACCACCGCCGAGCGCGAGATCGTGCGCGACATCAAGGAGAAGCTGTGC
>CDFC01060927.1:9770-28577 GCA_000826385.1 Acanthamoeba rhysodes | reverse complement strand
CACCCACACCGTGCCCATCTACGAGGGCTATGCCCTGCCCCACGCCATCCTCCGTCTCGATCTTGCCGGTCGCGATCTCACCGACTACCTCATGAAGATCCTCACCGAGCGCGGCTACTCGTTCACCACCACCGCCGAGCGCGAGATCGTGCGCGACATCAAGGAGAAGCTGTGCTACGTCGCCCTCGACTTCGAGCAGGAGATGGCTACCGCCGCCTCGTCGTCCTCGCTCGAGAAGTCGTACGAGCTGCCCGACGGTCAGGTCATCACCATCGGTAACGAGCGTTTCCGCTGCCCCGAGACCCTCTTCCAGCCCTCGTTCCTCGGCATGGAGGCCGCCGGCATCCACGAGACCACCTACAACTCCATCATGAAGTGCGACGTCGACATCAGGAAGGACCTCTACGGCAACGTCGTCCTGTCCGGCGGCACCACCATGTTCCCCGGCATCGCCGACCGCATGCAGAAGGAGCTCACCGCCCTCGCGCCGTCGACCATGAAGATCAAGATCATCGCCCCGCCCGAGCGCAAGTACTCCGTGTGGATCGGCGGCTCCATCCTCGCCTCGCTCTCCACCTTCCAGCAGATGTGGATCTCCAAGGAGGAGTACGACGAGTCGGGTCCCTCGATCGTCCACCGCAAGTGCTTTTAAAGTGTGTCTGCACTCTCTCTGCACTCCTCTTGTAACCATTAGCTCTAGTACATACCCCCAAAACAAACCTAACATCACACAACATCATGCCAAGTGTTTGCCCACAACATTGCGCATCTTTTATTTACTCTCCGCCAGTCGTAACTTTGATAATCAGCCGAATTACGACCATCACACTATACTCCGCGCTCGCTCCAGAAGCTTCACCACTGTTTGTGTCGATGATGGCCGCTGCCCCAATGATGGGGTTCTCGAGCTTCGGCACGCCCATCGTGGTGCGCGAGGAGGCGGGACCCCTGCCTCCGCTCCGCTTGGCCTTCACCGTCATCACCGTCCTCCTCGGTCTGTGCGCCCTCGCCCACGCCTCCCTCCGCGTCCTCTTCCTCAAGTGCGTCCCCCCCATCCCCGAGTGCACTGCGAGCCATGATGACATGGACATGACCGTCTGCCTGCCTGTCCCTGCCATGGTCGCCTCCAGGAGGGTGCGAGGCGGAGCGCGCCGGGGTCCGGTGCTGGCGGTGTTGGCGGCCTACGCGGCCCACCTGGTGGTGCACACGGCCCACTTCGCGGACAACATCGCGCGGCCGGTGGACTACTTCGAGCCCTGGTGGCTCTACCGCGGCTACGTGCTCTCGACGATGGAGATCACCTTCTTCGCCAACTGGCCCATGGTCGTCAGCGGCGCTGTGCTCATCGGCCCGCTGCTCAAGTCGCTCCACCGTCGCCTTCGCGATGATGGCGACGGCGACGGCGATGGGTCTGCCAAGGTCGGCTCGGTGGCCAGGCGGCGGAGGCTGGGCTGGGGTGTGGTGGCCTACGCCTCGACGTCCATCATGACCCTCATGCACTACGTCGTCGAGCCGCCCGTGTCCTACGCACCGGTGGTGAACTTCACCATCGCCGGAGAGGGCGTCGCCGCGCTCGTCCTCGGGCTCGTGGTGGTCTTCAACATGCCCTCGATGCGCGGCAGCCAAGGAGCCGTGAAGCAGCACAACGAGATCGAGTTGGAGACACTCGCGGGCGAAGAAGAAGATGATGGCGATGGGACGAAGAGCTCTCAAACCATCAACATCAGACGACGCTCTGTTGGCGGCGGCGATTCCTTGAGCGTAACGAGGTGAACAAGAAGAAGAAGAAGGAGAAGGGGAAGCTGTTGACAAACAAAGAAAGTGTTATGTGTAAATCGGCCAAGTAGTAGTTTACAGAGAAGAAAAACCCCCAAGCTTGAGCCTTCGGTAAGCCCGCGTCGAAGCGTGTCGCGATGGTTTTGTTGTTCGCTTTGCTCGTCACGTGGTCGTTGACTGTTCGTTGGGGGGGTCGATGATGATTGTCCGATGCTCGTCGTCGCTGTCTGCTTCGTCCTCGCCGTCGCTGTGTGTCGTCATAGCTATATACATGAACTATAAATAACGGTAATGGTGGTGATGATCAAATAAATAAGTGTGGTGGAAGGCAGCGTCTGTCCTGCCGTCGTCGTTGCTTCGTCTCTTCGTCTCCTTTGCTCGCTCTCGCGTGTCGCGTACTATCTATCTACAGGTATAGGTCTCGTTGTGTTGGCCATCGCTCGCCCTGCGATCGCTCAGTTGGTGCGGAATTGGAGGCGGCCCTCCAAGAACTTTCTAAGCTCGCCCAGCTTCTGTCTGTTGAGCTGCGTCGAGACGGTGGTGACCGGCGTGTACTCGTAGCGCGCGCTGGCTCCGAGTCGCTTGATCTCGTTCAGCTTGGCCTGCTTCTCCTTCGCCTCCTGCGCCCAGATCGCCGGAAGCTTGCCTTCGTTGGCCGTGCCGGTTTCGCTACACCGCGCACGAAGAGGGGTGAGTAAGGGAAGGTTTCACACGTTCACGATGCGAGAGACGGCAAGAGGTACCTGTTGTTGACGGTGGTGAGCCATAAGTCCACCAGCTTGGCTTGGCAGACCGCTATCCTCTCGACGAGGGCATTGCTCTCCTCTGGGGTGAGCTCTCTGTCGAGCGACCAGCGCAGAGACGAGTTCACCGTTTTCCAGAAGGCCCAGGTGATGTCGCCCAGCACGCTGTGCGTCAGACCCGAGTCGCCAGGGCCGTGGCTGGCCTGCCAGCCTGTTTCCTTCATGCCGCCCACGACACCTGTTGAACGAGAACGGGTCAGAACGGAAAGGCCTCCTACTTGAGCTGAGTCCTCTGCCGTACCCTTGCTGTAGGGGCTCTCGATGTACGAGTCGTGGTAGGTGGCGATGATGCTGCTGTCCTCGTCCTTGAGGAGCTGCTCCTTGATGAACTCGAGCCACTCAGGCGCGTAGGCAGCCACTACATCGGTGATGACCTTGGACCTGCACAAGCGCGCGCGAGACGAATGAGCAACGTAACTTGAGCAACGACCATACACAAGGCCGTCGTTGGCTGGCAAACCAGATCCGGAGACGAGAGTACGGTACCGTTTGGAAGAGTCAAGGATGCGGGTGGCCAGCTTGTGCACGTCTTCGGCGGCGAGGGCAGTCTGCAGGAGGGTTTTCGCGTGCTGGAGGAAGATGGGGCGAGCCTTGAGCACGTTGGCAGTATTGCGGAGACCCTCGAGCTCCTTCTTGATCAAGTCTGAGTCTTCAGTTGTCCTGCGCAAGGCGAACTTCTCCGTCTCGCTCATGATCCATTCCCACTCTTGCCAGATCTCGCCTGTCGATGAAAGATCAATGATGAGATCATGACAGGGGTTATGCATGCATAGATTGGGACATGCAGATCATCAAGGCCCTGAGCAAGCGTACCATGTGCTCCTTCCTCGGCGAAGGGTGCAGGCAGCTCATCGGAGATTTGAGTAGCCGTGGCGTTGGTGGCAAGCCACGTCGAAAGCTGGGAGACGAAGCTGCTGAGCCATACGGTGTTCTGCTGGATCTTGGCGAGGAACTCGTCCACAGGTGTGCCGACGAGGGACTCCTGCCCGCTCTGTGTTTCCGGTACCTCCATCGATGCGGTCTGCTCATCTTCGTCTGCAGCCGGGCTGTCTACCCACATGAACGATCTTGCTATGTCCACGTTCTCGAAGCCCTTGAGGTAGGGATGCATCGATCCTGTGCTCATCTCCATCTTCTACTTCTTCTGTGAATTTGCCGCTACTGCCTCGTTACGTAATACCTCTCCTCCTGCGCACGACCTCGTCTCCCTTTTTCTGCTGTTCTGTCTCTCTCGTCCGTTCTACTTTATACGCTTATATCCACCAGCTGTGCACGATGGTGCGAAGAGTTGTTGTGGCAGGCTCGACGGGTGGTGGCGTTGTGATGTGGTCTATGTACTACTCTGGCGACTCCTTCTTGCTGCTGTTTGCCGGCGCCCACAACAGTCCGTCGCGTGTTCGCAACCCACCACCGCGGCCATAACCCGCCCGCTCCGCCTAAATTCCCGTGCTAAAACGCGAAACGCAGGCAACCACCCAAATTTCCTGTCACAGCCGCCAGCTTGGCCCATAGCCGCGTGCTCGACATTCCTCCACTCTCGCCCAACATGCTTCTGCAAGCCTCTCGCCTGGCTAGTACTTTCTCTATCACAGAAGCGGTGGACGTTGCGTTGATGAGAGCAACCAGCTCAGATGGTGCTGGCCATCGACCTCGTCACGAGGGTTGGGACCGGTGCGTTTTCCGCCTAAATGGTGGCTGTGGCAACACCAATCAGAGCCGGCAAACTGCCAGCACTTCAGAGGGGCGAAAATGGAAATTGCCGGCGGTTTCACGGCTGTCATTGGGCGGCTGACGTGGCACGGACGACGGGAAGAGACAACACCCTCGGCCGCGGAGACCACAGCGTAACGAGAGGGGCTGAGAGTGGAGGGCGAGAGGGAAGACGAGAGATTCGACGCGAGGAGGGGATTTGACACACAAAGAGGCACCTCATGCAAGCGACGACGGATGCACCTCCTGTTGGCGAGGGCAAGAAGCCGGCCTCGACAATGTATCTGGGCGAATGCCCAACCTACTACCCGACCGAGGAGGAGTTTGCAGACCCCACGCACTACATTCAGATGATCCGACCGCACGCCAGCCGCTATGGCCTGTGCAAGATCGTGCCGCCACAGCCTGCCGAACGATTCCAGGGACCCAAGCGATTTGGCTTCAGGGAGGCACTCCAGCAGTCGTTCAGTCGGCTCAATCCGAAGGACTTCAAGTTCAAGACGAAAGTGCAGAAGATCCATCAGCTGCAGTCGCGCTATGGACCCAACGAGGCCTTCCTTCAGGACCTCCATCGCTTCCTCAACAAGAGGGGAACCCCTATGAAGACTATTCCGCGACTCGATGGCAAGGAGCTGGACCTCTACAAGCTCTTCAAGATTGTGGTTGAGCGAGGTGGCGCCAAGAAGGTTCGTGCTGCACATCCATCTATTGACCCATTCGTTGTTTCCTTTGCGCCACGACTCCCCGGACATCCCCACCCACCTGACGGATGTCGTCTGTCTCCTGGTGCTTGTGCAAACGCGCAACGCAATAGATCCAGAGGAAGAGGAAGTGGATCGAGGTGGTGGAGGCACTCAAGTTGTCGCGTTCCTCGAAGCCGACGGCACTGGCTCAGCTTCTCGCCCACCAGTACAACCTGTGGCTCGCCGACTACGAAGAGCACTACCGGCGTTGCGTGGCGCAGAAGCATAGGACAACATCCACCCACACCGCCACCACGTCGTCATCTTCAGCATCGAATGGTAACGCATCGTCTCCATCGATGGAAACGGAGGCTGCTGCTGTGGGAGAGCACGCGTCGCCTTTGAAGAGGAAGAGAGACGAGAGCGACGAGGAACTGGACAAGAAGGAGAGAGGGGAGGCACACAGCGCGAACGGGAAGGTGGAGGTCAAGTCTGAGGGCGAAGCGAACGGGAGCGGCGCCAAGTCTGCCCCTTCCAGCGGCGGTGCGGAAAGCCCGGCCGGCTCTGCGACATCAACCGTCGCGGCCAAGTACGCTGTGTTCTCCTGCAAGCGATGCAACAAATCGATTCACAACTCGGAAGAAGCCATCACCGAGCACCTCGACTACCACTACGCCAGGTGCCCCACGCATCTCTTTCTTATTCTTATTTATTAATTACAGCGCCATGGATGCCATCATCGATGCTCGTTTGCTCCCTCTACGCGATTGCAGCCCCCTTTTTCATCGATTTAATCTTTCTAATTTGATTTATCGCAACCAGGGACATGGCGAGCGGCTGCTCGATGCCAAACTCCAACCTGGCGTCGATCGTGCCTCGCTACATTCTGCAAGGCAAGCGCCCCAAGAAGGAGAGCTCGCCTCCCGCTGTGGTGAGCACCTCGTCGCTCGAGAGCAGCCTGACGGCGATCTCGCCCACGCACGGTACGTGAGCTGTCGTCCTTTCTCTGCTTCGCGCGTCGCGTTCGTTCGAACGATTCCGCATCGTCTCACACAATCACAGGCGGGCGGAGCAAGAACAAGACAAAGAGAAGGAGGAAGATCTCGATGAACGTGCCCATCTTCAACGACCCGGTCGCCTCGTTCTCCTACTTCTCGTCACAGATCAAGCTGGGCAAGCAGGAGGACGACGAAAGCGACGCCTCGGCTGCCCCGGGAGGCAGCAGCAGCGATGCCGGCAAGGGGAGCAAAGGCAGCGGCGGCAGCAACAGGAGTCGAGACAAGAGCAGGGGGAAGACGAAGAGGAACAAAAAGCAAAAGCTGGACGACGAAGACGACGAAGAGGAGATGGACGTGGAGAGCATCATGTGCACCACCTGCGGAGGCGGAGAGGACGAGGAGAACATGCTGCTCTGCGACGGCAAGGGTTGCGAGAACGCGTACCACCTGTACTGCCTTTCCATCCCCATCTCGTCCATCCCCGTGGGCGACTGGTTCTGCGACGAGTGTCTCCAGGCCAAGCGAGAGGAGGAGGACAGGAAGCGGAGGATCGCCGCCGGCGAGAAGATCGAGGAGGAGGGCGACGATGACGACTGGCATGAGGAGTTCGGCTTCGGCGAGGGCAAGGTCTTCACGCTCGAGAGCTTCAAGAAGATGGCCGACAATTTCAAGCGAAAGTGGTTCAGGACGGACAACCCCGACAGCATAGCCGTGGCTCAGGCCGAGGAGGAGTTTTGGCGTATCGTCAACACCTGCGAGGTACCTCTTCGCGTGCCACTTTGGCCGCAGGACAGATCAAACTCACCGCCTCTCTCCCTCGGCGTATCATCAGGAGTACGTTCAAGTCCACTATGGAAGTGATCTATGTACGTCGGCGCACGGGAGCGGCTTCCCCGAACCGACGGGGCTGCCCGAGCTCGATTGTGGCTGGAACCCGCGCGTGCTGGCCACCGTCAAAGTACGCACCAAGTGTAACTCGCGCGAGTCCTCTCGCTTCGAAGCGCTGGAGGCTGACCCTTTGTAATACTCGAACGTACGCAGGGATCTCCTCTGCGGTTCCTGGGCCAAGCCATATCCGGCATCACGATCCCCATGGTGTACGTGGGCATGTGCTTCTCCTCCTTCTGCTGGCACAACGAGGACAACTACCTCTACTCCATCAACTACCTGCACGAGGGCGCGCCCAAGAGCTGGTACCAGATCTTCTTATTTCTTCGTTCTTCTTCTTTCTTAGGCGATCGCCCACGTAACCGTTAACCACTGCTCACGTGACCGTAATGCATTCCAGGTATGGCGTGCCGGGCGCTGCGGCGGCCAACTTTGAGCGCGTCATGCGGCTAGCCGTGCCCGACCTGTTCGAGGAGATGCCGGACCTGCTGCACCAGCTCATCACCATGCTCTCGCCGTCGGTCCTCATCGGCAGCGGCGTTCCGGTCTACCACCTCGTGCAGTACCCAGGCGACATGATCATCACCTTCCCCCAGGCCTACCACGCGGGCTTCAACCACGGGGTACACGCCTCGCTCCTCCCTTATCACTACGCCGCTACGATGTTGATGTGGCATGTTGGTGGTGCACGTTCAGTACAACGTGGCCGAGTCGGTCAACTTTGCCACGCCCGACTGGCTGCCGTTTGGCAGGCGAGCGATGAGCCGCTACCGCAAGCACAAGCGGGGTCCCGTGTTTTCTCACCAGGAGCTCATTTGCAAGGCGGTCACCTACGAGCCCGAGTCGGCCGAGATGGGCAGGCGGTACGCAGCATAGGCCGCATCGCTTAATCGGTCATCCTGTCTCCTTTCACGTGTTGGTTCTGATGCTTTGGCATGTGTCGTGTCTTGGTGCTCAGGGTGCGCTATGAGTTCCTCAAGATGGCCGAAGAAGAACAGAAGTTGAGGGACAAGATCGTGATCGAGGGAATCGAAACCTGCATGCGCATGACCAAGGAGGACGAACAGGTAACGAAGAACGGGCCGAGACCTTCTGCTTCTCCCACTGGCTAACAGGTCCGCCTCGTGCGCTTGCCTTCCATCGCTTGGCAGGAAGAGGACTGCAGGCAGTGTAGCGTGTGCCTCGACGATTGCTACTTGTCCGCGGTCACGTGCGCGTGCAAGGACAACAAGCAGATCGTCTGCCTTCGCCACTCCAAGAAGATATCCTTTCCGCCTCCCCCACCCGCGTGTGTCGTGTCGCGTGTCGTGCGTACTGTGTTGTGTTGTAGTGCAGCGCGTGTGTCGCGTCTCAATGTTGGGCGGCGGGCGTGTTCTCCTTGACTTGTTGGCACCTGTGCGCTTGCGAGGGACGTAAGAAGGTGCTCATGATCCGCTACACGCTGGCCGAGCTCGACGCCATGCAGAACAAGTACGACCACAAGCTGGGCATCACCAACGAGCAGCAGCTCTTGCAGATGCAGCAGGCGCACGCCCTCCAGGAACAAGAGGTTCGGTCCTCCGCGAGCTCATCGTACTGCTTGATCACACGCATCACTCATCGTCGCCATCTTCCTCTTGGTCCTTGCAGGAGAAGCTGCAGCTGCAGCAGGAGAAGGTGCCACTCGCCGTGCGGCCGTGACGTGCATCCAGCTCCGAAGGCGCAAGGGCCCGCGTTGTGTATGCTTACATGTGCGTGTAGGATCCTAGAGCAACACGAACCTCCTTCCCGTAACAAAATGACACAAACCCACCTCATAACGCATAGACGTGAATGAAGACCTGAAGATGGCGCCGATGATGGATGGGTTGAATTAAATTTAATGCGGGGAGATGAAGAAAGAGGTTTGTTTGATTTGTGCATGCATTCGAGTAGGAACATTTAGGCCTTCTTCTTGCCACCGCCCTTGGCCGCCTTGGCAGCGAGCCTCTTCTCCTCCTTCTCTCTGCGGAGGGCGATCTTACCGAAACCTTTCTTGGGACGGGGAGCCTTGCCGCGTTCCGCTCGTGAGGCCGTGCGAATGATCTTGCGCTCCCTTCGCTCGGACACCCACCCGGGGAACTTCATCTGGTCGAGGTCCTCCTGGTACCACTTCATCATGGCCTCGCCCTTTCGGAGCGCCTGGAGGTACTTGAAGCCCGAATGCTCGCCGTTTCCGATACGCTGGCCAAAGATCTTTGCACTAGCCTCAAAGGCCGGCCGCAGGCTGCGCAGGTACACCGCCATGTTGCTTGCTTCTTGTCTGGATTTGAGATTGGATGGGTCCGCTGCCGGTCTTCCAAGAAAGAAATAGAAATTAAAGGGAAATCAACATTTTCTTTGGTGTGTACCGAAGTCACAACGCTCAAATTACGTTTATGTGGGCAATACAAACAATAACATCCGCTATGGTGTAGTCGGTAACATTTCTGGTTTTCACCCAGGCGCCCCGGGTTCGATTCCCGGTAGCGGAGCATATCTCTTTTTGTCTTCTCTTTTGTGTACGATGAACAAAATCTTGTCTTCTGAACACTCGTCCTTAGTAGGGCTCGAAGGGGCAGTGGCCCTTGACGCGCGCCTTGCGTTCTTGGATGGCGTCGATGATCTTGTCGAAGTTGGGGATCTTGCCGAGGAAGAAGGCCTCGGTGATCCTCTCCACCAGCGTCACGCGCGGAAGCGTCTCCGCACCGCTCTGGTCCACGTCATAGAGCCTGGGTGTGTGTGACAACAACCAGTCGTGATTTAGTCACAAACGCACACACCGCACACGAGCAGAGAGGTCGCGTATGCGGTACCTGCAGATCTCCTTGAGGCATGCAAGATCGAACCTGCGCAGGATGTGCAGGAACTCGATCCGGGTCAAGGTGGGAGTGTCATTGCGCAGGTCCCGAAGTCTGTTGCGACCACCAATGCGACACATGCGAACGCGCGCGGGGGGTGAGACACAAAAAAAACAACAAACACGACCTGTGGGGAGCAGTCGCGTACATGAAAGTCTCTTGCGGCCACTGGAAGCGTTGATCCAACAGGGCGTCGAGGTGCTGGACGTAGAACCTCTCCTTCCAGGTCTTCGGCTCCTTCTCGCGCTCCTCCTCTTCCTTGGCGAGGACTCTGGCCTTGTCCTCTGCCTGTAGGGCCGAAAGCTGGAGTGAAGTGGGAGGGAGGGGAGTTAGTTGGTGCAAAAAGCGCAGACGCGCCACCAGGGCCAGAAGAAGAAGGAGGAGAAGAAAGGTGGGGGAGGGCTCACCCGAGCGAGGATGTCCATGAACGGAGGGAACGGCAGACCAAGCACTTGGGCATCCGTCAACCTCGCCGCAAGCAGAGCCCTCTCCTCTTCGATCAGAGCATCGCTGGGTGAGGGCGATGTCGGGGCGCTGTGGTGCAGCTTCTGCTTCTTAGCCGGCGGAGAACTGCTCTCGTCCTTGTCGGTGCTCTCCTTTGTGCCGGCCTCAGCCACTTTTTCGTTGTCGTTGTCCTCCTTTTCCTTCTCTTTGTCCTCTTTTTCTTTTCTCTCTTTTTCCTCCTTCTCCTCCTCTTCCCTTCGCCTCTTTCGCAGAGTCTCTTCGGCCACCCTGAACTCCTCGGGCCACGTGCGCTCGTACAGGTCCTTCCACAGCAGGTCTTCCTTCAGGAATTCTGAGAATGGAACGGATGCACACACACAGGTGAGTCGTTACACATGACCACGACATGTGTGCGTGCGTGTGTGCGTGCGTGTGTGCGTGTGGTGTACGAACCATTAAAGTGTCGAGAGACGGTCGCCAAGTGGGCAAAGTCGGAAGGGCCGAGGTAGGAGATGATCTTGAGGATCATTTCCTCCGGCAGGACGTCAAACAGGCCGACGTCCTTCTCCAGCTGCCACTCGACCACCGGTGTGGGCTGGTCTGGCGGAATCCAGGGCTGCAGCTTCTCCTGGTGGTCGAGCAGGCGCTCGATGAGATCGGCCTTGCGGCCCGTCCGCTTGAGGTTGTGCTCCAGGCACATCTGCTTTAGCACGGGCACCGTCTTCATTTGGAGGACGCTTGCATCCACCACGCGCTTCTCCTCCCTCGAGCTTGCGCGCCAGCCTATTGATGAGAAAGCCAAGGCATCGTACATGAGACACTGCCACCATAGCAAAGACTGTAGAACGGGCGATGATGAAGTTGCAGCAAATTCAAAGCGAGGAGCGGCGACGAACCGGGAGGACCCCAGCGGCTGCAGGCCTGTAGCCGCTTGATGACCTGCTTCTTGTCCTCTTCCTGGAGTTGCGACACGCCGGCCAGCTGGTTGAGGGACGTGATAGCGCCGCGCGGGGTGAAACACGACATGTGCGTGTATTTGGACCCTGGGCAGATGCCCAGCAGCCCATAGTCAAGAGCGTCGGTCAATCTCAGCTCGCCTTTTGGTGCAAACAGGGGAGAGAGTCAGAATTCATTGATTGCATCATCATCTGCAACCTCCTGGTAAGCGAGGGAAACGAACGTGCTCGTACCTTCGAGAATGGACTTCTTGCATTTCTGGCATTTGGCCACTGAGTTGGGCGAGTAGTGGATGTTGTACTCTGGCCGTCGGCCGTTGGGAGGAGAAATGTAGCGTTTTGGTCGCTGGTGCACGTGCTGCCGATGGAAGTGCTGCTGCTGGAAGACGTACATGAGGCGCGGGAGGAAGCCAAACGGATCGGCGTTGAAGAAGCCCTCCCCGTCGGAATCCGAATCTGAAAACAAATCCGAATCGTCCGTGTCCATGTCGTAATAGCCATACCGGCCTGGCGGTCCGTAGACACGCTCGCCCAGCGAATCCTCGTCGCTGTCTTGGTCCGACTCAGACGTTGAATCCAACAGATAGATGGGATGGGGATCCATGTGGTTGTTGCGTTGTGCAGTTTTGATGGAATACTTGCTGGCCCCAGCCAACTGCTTTTTTGCCGATCGATTTCTTTCTCTTTTCTTCTTCTCTGTCGCCGACCGTCATTCCAGGGAAACCAAAGAGAAATTGAAATTTCGTCACGAATGCCAAGTATTTTTCTCTTTCTTCGTGTCGTCTTCGCTCTTTGGCGGGCGGTACGCGTTACATTCGTTTGGTCGACGAGGGGGGAGGCGAAGGGTGCATAGATCACGATCGTGTGCGATTACGCAAATCAGTGGGTGAACTGGTCGAAGACGTAGGGCGGGAGGTAGCCCTCCACCACCTTCCGGTCCATCTTGCTGTACCGGCAAAACTCCTCCAGGAACAGCAGGATGTTGACCACCTCCACCGGGTAGTCCTGCGTGCGTCCCTTGTCATCTCTGGTTGGTGTGTGTGTGTGTGTGTGGTGCGTAGGTTAGCATTAGACAGGGGAGATAAGAAAAGGGAGGTAGAGACGAGTACCCGCCGACGGTGATGTTGATGAGGCTCCGCACGTACTGGCCGAGGTAGGCCAGGAACTGCTGCGTGTAGACCGAGTGGAACTGCTTGAGGAGGGTGATCACTCCCACCACAAACGGGATGGCGTCCACCGAGCTCTTGTCCTTGGGCTTCTGCGCCATGATGGTCTCTGCAACGGTGCCATGCAGATACGTGTCGTGTGAGCGTAAAAGGACGACAGAATGCCGCCGAAGGCGAACGTTTCTGATGTTTCCCGAGCAGCGACGTACTGAGCGATCGATTGTAAGTGAACTTGGGCATCTGCGAAGCGACGAACAGGAACATAAGGACTGGGAAGCCCTCCAGCGAAGATGTGGTAATGTAGATCTGCGCACGCAACGCGCAACACGGTGAGCCCCTCGTTTTGCTTTAAAAAAAAAACAACACTAAACTTGAGCGGGAGGCCACGCACCTTGGTGTAGGGGTCGTGGATGCCGGCGGTTTCGAGATACCTGGTAAGCTCGGACAAAAGCGGGTTGTCCTCGCCGGGATACGGCTTCTCGGGGCTACAACCAAAGTCAAGACATCGATGAGCGACTGTGACCTCTTTCCAACAACGCACGACACGACACGACGCACACGACGCACACAACATGCAGGCAAGGAGCTGAAGACGTACTTCTGGTAGTGCTGCTGAATGTCGGAGATGAGGGCGTTATTGATAACAGTCAAGTTGAGGCTGAGCGAGTTCGAGTCCAGCTTGGTCAGCCACTGCGCACAGCATCGCCCGGCCGAAGACGAAACCAACGAAAGAAACAACACAATGGTTCGGGGTGTGAAACATGGGGCACTGGGTTTGCGCATTGGGGCGAAAGAAAGCGTACGTTCAGGGCGTTGGCGATTTGCCGTCTGAGAAGCTGCATCTGGCCGATCCTCGAGGTGGTGCTCATGAAAATGGGCCAGAGCTTGCTGGTGTAGTTCACCGCGGTGTTGTAGAGCTTTACGGTGTTGGTGGGGAGCGTGGAGGTGGGGCTCAGCTCCTTGGTGAAGTCGGTCAAAAATTTGGACATGTTCTTGTCCATCATCTTGCGCACCGTGGCCACGAACGTCTGCAGATGCGTGACAATCAAACGTCAGCAAAAATTCGCGCGTGTCGTGTCGTGCGGACACGAACCTGGAGTTCCTTGACGATCATGAAGCACAGGAGACGATCGAGGCCTGACACGCCGAACACACCCACGCTCCGCAAGAGAAGATCGAAAGTGCGAATGCCGATGAGCTCTCGGCCGTCCTTGTCATACCACGCCGACATCTGGTCCAGGAAAATTGTGTTGTTGTAGTTGGTGTGCTGCAGCAGCGCCCGCGCGAGTCTGCACACGACACACGACAACACTGTTTAGGACGAGCTTGGGAGTGGGAGTGAGGGAAAGGGGGAGTCGGTACCGTCCGATGAAGTTGACAGAGTTATCTACAGACGGGAAGCGGGGGATGGGGATGGCGGTGCTCTGGTACATGGACTGGTGGTCGTAGACCTTGGTCTTGAGGAAGGAGTTGCACTCCTGCTCGACGTTGTAGTTCACGATGCGTGAGAACTCCTCCTGCCAGATCTTCAGGCCATAGATGTTCACGTAGTCCTGGATGTCTGTTGTGTGTAGTGTGGCGTGAGTGTGTGTTACCATCAGCGGGTGACAGCGACGGTGGAAATCGTAAGGGAGGCGTACACTGGAAGGACCGAGAGAAGCCGTCGAGCTGCGAGGCCAGCTGCTTCAGCCGGGTTTCGAACTCGTCGATCTTGCCCGTCTTGAAGATGAGGATCTTGTCCATGGCGCTGGCGAGCTTGAACACGAGCTCCTTGCGGATGCCCTCCTCGAGGAGCTGCTTGGGCTCCACCTTGATGATGCCCACGAGGGTGGTCTGCATGGCCAGGATGCCCTCGGTGAACTTGGAGACGCCGTGGGTGAGCTTGGCCAGCTGGTTCCTCTCGTCGAGCTGCGCAAAGTCCTTGAGCTCCACCTTCTCGAGCCTCGTGGGCAGCTCCTTGATCTTGTGGGTCTGTAGCTCGATGATGTCGTTGAGAATGAAGAACATGCTCTTCGGGATAATCTCCATCACCTGCACCGAGCCACCAGGTCAGCAGTTACTCTTTCCCAGTGCCACGACGCGCGCGCACTACACACACGCGCCACGCATGAGACACGGCAATGGGATGCATACGCGTCTGACGAACAAGACCAGCTTGCCGGAATAGAACTCGGAGACGCTGTACAAGTCGGGACTGTTGGACTGCACGATACGCACGAGTGGCAAGTCGAGAATGGAGGCCAGCTTGAGGAAGGTCGCGCGGAGCTTGATCGTCGACGACGGATCGCTGCAGTCGCAAAAGAACCAAGCTATGAGCTTTCTCGTGATCGACGTGTGTGCGGTGTGTGTCGTGTGTCGTGTGTTGATTCACAGAGGGATGGACGTACCGCTTGATTCGCTCCTGCATGAGGGGAATGTACTCGTCGATGAGCTGGAAGCCATAGGAGATATCGGCCACGGAGCTCATCATGACGAGGTACTGCTCCTTGATGTTCACGATCTTGAGCATCTGTGCCAGCAACTCGCGGGTGTCCGACAGGAACTGCTTGACCTGGAGCGACGACTCGATCTAACGTGGTCGTTGTGTGTATCGTGTGTCGTGTGAGCCGATGTTCATGTGCGACGGCATAGACAGAGGCTCCTCTGCATACCTGCTCAAACTGTTCGACCTCCTTCAGCGCCTCCATGAGCTGCTGAATCTTCCTGCCAGCAGCGGTGGAGTCGTGGTAGTCCAGGTCCTTGATCTTGTCGCCAATTGTGACGAACCACTTCTGCAGGTTCTCGTTCTTCTTGACACGCGTGAGCGGCTTGTCGCCGGAGAAGTACTCGCCTAGGATCGAGACCGGTCAGCACGCTCGCGCGCATGAGCTTGAAACACAAACAATACGACACAAAAAGGGGGAGGCAGGCGCACCCAGTTCGCTCATACGCTCGGCGCCCTGAGCGCGGGACTCGTTCCACTTGTCGTCCTTGTCGTCGAGGAGCTTCTGGAACAGGTTCTTGAGCATGAACTCGAGCTGTGCCACGTTGAGCAGAAGCAACAACACGCCATCGAGCTTGATTTCTGTTGCGGTGGTTAGAAAAAGCAAGACAAAAAACGAAGAACGAAGAAGAACGCGCACCGGTGAGCGTGATCACCTCCCGCAGCTTCCTGTTTGTGGTGGTGTAGTGCAGCATCAGCCAACGCAGCGTGGTGTTGGTGTGCCGGAGGCAGTTCATCAGCTGCCCGTGGCTGCTCAGCACGAACTCCTCGTTGAGCACGCCCTATGTAGATGGAGGGGGGGAGAGAGAGGTCAGGAATGCTGTGTGTCATGCAATAGCCAACGACGGCCAGTACCTCGGTGAGGTAGTGCTTAATCTCCTGCTGCAGCTTAGGAATCTTGTCCCAGTGCCGCTTGGCCAGGATCTTGACGTTGGGGATGCCGATGGTGTTGTTAAGCGCGGTCATGGCGGCCGGGTAGCGCTCCCACTCGAGCGACAGATCGACTGTAATTACAACGCGGCCCAGCACACAATGAGTGCAGTGATTGCGATGATTGTCCTCCTTCTTGGTCAGACTGTGCAGCGAGCTGACGGTTTCAGAGAGCTAACGGCGCACCTGTGTAACCCAGGAAGAAGGAAATGACCCAGTTGTCCGCGAAGTGCTTGTCGACGATCTCACGCATGGAGGCCTTTCGTATGAGAGCGCAACGTTGAGAGGGCGGGTGAATTAGTGTGTGTGTGTGTGTGTGTTCATAAGTCGTGTACTTCATGTGTCGTACCTGTTCGTTGCTCAGGAGCTGAGGCGCGAAGTAGAGGATCACGTAGAGCATGGCAGCCTGGGTGGCGAGCGCGGTGGAGCGGTGTTCGGGCAGCGGGTAGCACTGCATCTGCGAATAGATGTCGTCCGACCTGAGGCGGCCGATGATCATCTCCACCACCGTCGTTGGAAGAGGGAACCTGCAGAGCGCGCAACGCGACTCTTGTGTCAGCAGTCATGGCACACCACCTTTCACACTTCACGAAGAGAGAGAGAGAGAGAGAGAGCACGGTACCGCTTGAAGTAGTCCTCGGGGTACTTGGGCGGCTTGGGCTGGCCCGGCACGTAGCCGGTGTTGCGGCACAGCTTGCACACCTCGTCGATCAGCGGCAGGTCGGTGTGGCCCTGCACGAGTCGAAGAAGGCAAGTTGAAGTGCACGCATCACGCGCATGAGCCGACCATGACCTCCCTCTGCCAATGCAACAGGGAGGAGGAGGAGGAGGTGATGGAGAAGGTGATGAGGGAAGAGGTGGCGTGCCTTGTAGCGCAGGTAGGAGATGAGCATGCGCTCTCGCGCCTCACCGCCGATGCGCTGGTCGAGCAGGAAGAGCATGATGCCGTACAGGTAGACGGCCTCGGCGAAGAGCTGCTGGCCGTCCTGGTTCAACAAGACGGCCTGGTGGTGACGGCAGAAGAGAAGAAGAAGGAATAGGATAGAACGGAGAGGAAGTAAGAAGACGGTGCACCACAGCGCCAGAGGTGTAGAGTGGACGCACCTCGAGAGTCTGCTGGATGAACACGCCCTCTTCCATTTCTTCGATGTATTTGAGAAAATCGGTGATGTACTTGTAGACGCTTTCAAACAGCTGGTAGAAGCGGCGAAGGATGTCGATGTGGGCATCGCGAAATTCGAGATCGAGATCACTCAGCTCGGGGGTGGTCTCAATTCGGGTGTCGTAGAGTTCCTGATTCTTCAAATACTTGAAATCAAAGATTATGTCATCATAGGGGCGCTTGGCGACGCTCTTCCGCTTGTCGAGGGGTGGCACGATGAAGGGGGGCGGGATGTTATCCGATAGACGCAGCAGTTCGGCGACAATCGCATTTCCTCGGCTCACCAGCCGCAGGATCGTCTGTCCGGCCACATTGTTCTCGCTCAGGAAGTCCTCGCCCTGCATTCGTTCCTCCTCTGCTCAGCAGCAAGGACTCGGCTCGGGTAAATCGCTCTCTCACGACCGGTCCGGCTCGGCCAGTGTTGGTTTGCGAGTCTCGCACGAACATTCCCATCGCCCCCAAGTAATTACCCAAAAATGAATTCTGGTCTATTTTATTGTTTCAATAATAGAATAAAATTAATAAAAATGATACTAGTATCATGCACAGAGCCCAGAAGATGATGAGGCAAAAGATGTGCCGCGGAGGAGACGAGTCGAGCCCTCTGGGATGGTGAGGACGCAACTGATTATTCCTGAGCAATTGCTTTTGGAGATCTACAGAGGTTGCGTCGTCATTGTGGTTGCTCGCCCCATAAAGACTCGGCCACTACGCACACCCCGTCTGCCTCCGTGCACAGCCATAAGTTGGCTGCCAGTCTTACTTCGCCACGATCATCATCACGGACAATCGTCACCGTCCGCACGGGACGAGAGGTGGATTTGGTGCCGGGCGTGAGCGTTGCCGCCACGGTTATGGGACGGTGCCGGAGTTCGGCCTCGGAACGAGAAGACGAAGCAAAAGAGAGTAGGGAAAGAACGAACAAGACGAAAGAAGCCTGTGAGAGCTTTATGTGCCTGGTGGGGTGAGCTTGCCATAGCGCAGTTGTCGCCAGAGCAACACGAACGCCTGCAGGGCGATAGGGAAAGCGCTGGGATTTTTTTAAAAAGCGTGATGAGTCGCCAGGCCTGGGCGTGTTGCTGTGCGTGCGTGTGCCGCGCGGTGTGTGCGTGTGCGGGGGTGCATGTGGTGAACGCGTACCAGGTAGGGTAGAAGAACCATATCTTGCTCCGGCCGCCCATCATGGCCTGGAGGAGCCAAGTTCTGAGATCGAGACCACGCACAAGGAGAAGCAAGAATGCGTAGAAGTACCGTGGCCCATGCTCCGACGAACGCGTCGCCCTTGCGCTTGATTACCTCCGCAGCGGCATCCAAGAGGATGGGGAACCTGTACAGTAGGCGCAGAATCAGGAAGGACCTACAAAGACACGCACGCGTTAGACACGACTGCCATCGGCACATGCAACACGTCACGCACGCGACAGCATACGACACACTGCGCAAAGGCGAAGACAAAGAAGGTTCGTACAGCCAAAAGTCCCACCCGAAGGCCTTCCTCCATCGCTGTTGGTACACCTTGAGTCGCCCCGCGGTAAGGTCGCCCTCTCGGAAGGCCTCCACTAGCGTCTCGGCCGCGATCTTGGCCGCCTCCATCGCGAAATGGATGCCGCCTGCCCGCCGCGCGGTTACGTGCGGAGGTGATACCGAAAGGGTGAGCGCGGCAACAGGCGGGTGACACGGCTTCGTCGCACGCACGCACACCACACGCACGCACCACTACACACCACCACACTACACACCACCATCACTGCACCTCCGGTCAGCGGGTCGACTTGTCCCGCAGCATCGCCGACCACCAAGAAGTGGTTGCCATAGCTCCTCGACACTCCACCGACGCGCATCGGTGCAAACTGGGATCATCAAGCTCCGTGGTAAGTGTGCGTATACAGTAGCTGTGTGTGTGTGTGTGTGTGTGTGTGTGTGTGTGTGTGTGTGTGTGTGTGTGTGTGTG
>CDFC01060922.1:29641-80182 GCA_000826385.1 Acanthamoeba rhysodes | reverse complement strand
TGTGTGTCGTTGTGTGTCGTGAGGGCGACAACCTTGAGCAGGGCAAGCGAGGCCAGGTCGTAGATGTTGAGCTTGTCCTGTGCGGTGAGGCACAGTATGGCGCCCTCGCTGTACGCCACGTCCCTGATTTTGTCGGCCACGGTGATCTTCCGCAATTCCTCCACACGCGTAGCGACGCACGGGGGTGCGTCGGCGTGGGGAACGAGGACGATGTGATCGTCTGACGCCAGCACCAGCTCCTCCTGTCGTTGGTCGTGTCGTTGGTCGTGTCAATGAATTGCTGATCGTGAGACCACCATCTGTGGAGGGGAGGAGGTGGACGGACCAGAGTGTCGGCAAGCAGACGGTATTTCTTTTTGGACGGCCCCAAGCCCACACTGTAGTGACGCTCTGCGAGAACACACACGCCGCGACACATACACAGAGGGATGTAATTATGCACCACCGCACGACACGCACGACACGCACGACACGCACGACACGCACGACACGCACACGTGTGGCAGTAAGGGAGGGTTGAAGGTGGTACGTAAGCAACTGGCGCGCTTGATCTCAAAGTACTCGCGCCACCACACCACCTTGTTGCCTTGCGTCGCGGGACCCGTACTGCTGTGCCCATCCAGATCCTCACACGCCTTCCTGTGGTCGTGCGTGTGTCGTGCGGTGGAGTTTGTGTGTGTGTGTGTGTGGTATGTGCGTGCGTGCGTGCGTGCGTGCGTGCGTGCGTGCGTGCGGTGCCGAGCCGAGTGACGACTGAAGTGCGTGGTGGGGAGAGGGGGGACTGACCGCCACAGGGAGTCGTCGAGGGCGAGTCCGCGCAGCCGCTGGTTGGTGGCGCCGCAGGCCAGCAGGTCGCACGGATCGAGCCACGCGAGCAGGCCCAGCAGAATCTCGTCCGGCAGCTCTTCACACCCCGCACAACGCGAGTCAGACCGGTCAACCTTTGGCGTTTTGTGGAATTTTGTGTTGTGGGCCAGGGAGGACATGGTGCACCGGTCAGCTGGTCCTCCCCTGCTGCGCGCCGAAGCGAAGACCCCATTGTTCCGTTGTTGTTGTTGTTGAGTTCCATCCCTGTCTTGTTTTCTTTCTTGTTCTGTCTCTTCAGAAAGAAATAAGTGTTTTAAATAAAGAAAAAAAAAGAATACAATAAAAAGAAAAATAAAATAATAAGTATATTTATTCATTTAAATATATTTAGAAAGCCTTGCCGAGGCACAACCCCAAGAGCTCCTGCTGTGGTCGTGCCCATGGGCAGTCACCTTCTTCTGGTGTCTTGGATGCACCGTCGGTGGAGGCTGTGGTGGTTGCTTGGCCAGAGGTGGGGCGGGACATCCGAGGCGAGCGGCTGTGTAGCGCGGGCGCTGTGGCCGGCGGCTGGGCGGTTGCTTCTGGGCCAACACCATTCACTGGGACTGGCTGAGGTCGACACCCGTGGCCTCCATGGAGACCTGGCCAAGGTCGGTGTCGTCCAGGGCCGGCAGGGAGGAGCCCGAGGCCGAGACCGCGGCGACGGCGACAGGGACGGTGGCGGCCACCTGCGCGTAGAAGCGGCGAAAGGCGTGGGAGAAGTGCGCTATCTCCTCGCCGCCCTGCGCCAGCGCCTCCAAGTTGGTGTTGAGGGCACTCATGTTCTTCACCAGCTGCTGCACGCCCTGCATCATGGTACACCATGATGATCATCTGTTTTTTGCAATTTAAAAGAAGTAAAAAAACAGCGACGTAGCGGCACCTTGGTGATTTCCTCGATCAAGAAACGCCTTTCGATTTCAAAGGGCCGCTCCTCTTCCGCTTGCTTCGGATCGTCGAGTGCGGGCCACGTCATTTCTTCCACTTGTCGCTCGCCCCCATCCTCTCCGTCTTCCATCTCGTACCTTCGTTTTTGTGTCGACAAAGAAAAACCAGAATATTTCTTTCCTTTTTTGAAAAGAAAAAGCAAAAAGAAATGGATTTCTTCAGTAGACGCCTCGGGCGCGGTCCTGGCCGAAGCGGGCGTGGATCTCCTTGGCGATGAGGGCCAGGAGGCCGAAGATGATGAGCAGCGACAGCACCAGGCTCAAGATGCCCGCCGTACGGTTGCCCCCCTTGGGCACGTGCGGACTATCGCCGAACCAATCCCCGTCAGCCCCCGCACTATACACGGGGTACAACACGAGACGAGAGGCGGAAAGCGAGAGGTGTGGTACTTGTAGTAGTCGTAGAAGGAGTAGCCGAGGCCGAGATCGAGAGTCTCTAAGGTCTTCTCGTTCTCCTGCAGCACGAACAGCGGCAGAGGCACAAAGTGGAAGCTGGGCGCCACCGCCTGCGTCGACGGCTACGGTTGTATGCCGTGGATAATCATGACCACAACCAGCTGTGAGCCTACGGTGTGTACAGTGCGTGTCGTGTGCAGCGTGCGGCGTGTACGTACCATGTTGATGTACTTGAGGAGGTTGGCCACGGCGGCGCCGCGGTCGCCCATCTCGCCCATGTTGCGGTAGACCAGGGCATAGGAGAACGTAACCAGCGGGTACGTCGAGTGTCCTGCCCGCACGATCACCCTCAGCACACGACACGCACGGCATACACTACACACACACGGCGCCAGCGGCGGAGACGCACCGCCTTCGTTGACGAGGGAGAAGCTCTCCCAGCTGTCGCCAGCGCCGGGCAGACCAAATCCGCCGAAGTCCGGGGAGTGGTCTAGGCAGGCTGCCAACACTGACTCCTGCGTGGGGTGCGTCCAATAGCCCGCGCTGTTCTTTACCATCGCCGCCTGCAGCCTGTGTTCCACCCGCCGACGACATCAGTCGGTCATTTGGCAAAAGCCACACCTCGGCACACACGGCACATGAGGGAGAGGTGGGTACCCGGATTCGGTGGCAACGCCCCAGCGGGCGTAGCCGATGGTGCCGACGGTGGCCTTGACGGCGGTGGCCATGCCCGAGCTGTAGAGGGCGGACGTCACGCCCGTCGGCCAGGGCAACCGCTGCGACGAACCTGTCATCGACCCCGGGCAACATTCAGTGTGCGTGCAGTTGTGCGGACCGTGTCGTGTGCGTGCGTACCGTAGGGCCAGTGGGAGGAGCCGGTAGCCAGGAACTGGGAGAGCACGAACGTTGAGCCCGACCCGTCCGTCCGCACCACGGGCTGTGTACGCACACGCACAACCGGTCAGAGGAATGCTAAAAAAAGCGAAGAAAGCGAAGTGTGGCGGGTACTAGGATTGGGCCGGTGAAGGTGAGGTGCGAGTTGGACTGGAGGATGGCCGGGTCGTTCCAGTTTACGATCTGGCGCGTGAAGATCCGGGCCACCACGTCCGCCGTCAGATTGAGCGGACCGCTGCACGTCGTTAACGTCATGTGTGCGTGTCGTGTCGTTGGTCGTTTGTACTGTTAAAATTGATAGGAAAAGGTTCACAAAGAAGAAAGAAAAAGGGGGATGGTGCCTGATCTGGTCGGCGGGCAGGTTGTAGACGAACTCGAGCGCGGTGAGGGTGATCGGGAGGTGGAGGATGGGCGACTTGAGGGCGGCCACCTCGAGGTCGCTCAGCGGCGCGTCCGAAATGGCGAAGTCGATCGGGTGCTCGGCCAGCAGCAACTTGTCACCAACGTCCGACCCTGTGTGCGCGTGCGTGCACATGAGCCGTGTGAGTGCGTGTGCCATGCGAATCACATGGTTGGTCGGTTGGTCGGTTGGTTTGCTTTTCATTGTACCGGTGCCGTTGTACACGACAGTTACCCGGTTGTTGGTGACCGTCTGGAAGGAGCTGATCCACGACGGGTTCGTTGCCGTGCCTGTGACACACGACACACACAACGAGAGGGTTAGTAGCTTCGATGGCGTCGCTGGGCTCCAGCAAGACCGTCGTCGGGGTCCGCACATCGCACACGCGCCGAGTGTGAGTGTGCGTACCGGTGGCGAGAATGGTCTGGGGGAGGGTGGCCCCGGCGCCATGGATGGTGACATCGGCCGCCGCGTCGACCAGCGCCACCATCACGAGCGCCACCATCGCCAGAAGCAGCATTTGGTTCCTCGAGCACACGCCCGTTCGACGTAGCCGTGCCATCTCTATTAAAAAGTCAATTAAAATAAATAATAATAATGAATAAAGTGAATCTGATTGCTTGGGGAGGGGGGATATATCAAATGGAGCCTCAACGTTGAAGTGATATATTGAATTAGATGAATTGATTAAAATTGGATTGATCAAGCACGACCATGATGAAATTATTGAAGGAAAGAAAGAGGCAGGCACCTGTGTGTAGTGGACTAATTGAACGCCTGCAAATGGGGTGTTGCGATGTTGGTGATGCCAACAGCGGGGAGTGATTTGAAGAAAGAAAGAAAGCTCTGTCGACAGTGTCCTCGTTCTCCGATCACCCACTGACCGCACACGAGGAAGAAGCTCGTGAGCCATCACCTCCGCATGGGCTTTGCCCTCCCCTGCGGGCAGCACCACCACCATCAACCATTCATCTCATGTGTGTGTGTGGCCATGGGTGACAAGTAGAAGACGAGGCCAGAAAGTAGAAGAAGAGGCAAGCTGCGTGATCGTCGATTAGTTGACCTTCTGCGAGCCGTCTTCATCGGTGAAGACGAGGTAAATTCTTTTGGAAAGGGCCGGCCCCACGCGCCGATCCTTGCTCGATGTCGCCGACCCGACCTTGATGTCCTGCAAAAGCAACTCCTGTTGTGGCATAGATGTCGTGTCGTGTGGTATGTAGTATGTGGTGAGTGTGTAGTGATATGTGGTGTGTGTATGTCCAGCATGTCGACAGGACCTTGTCTTGCTCTGTGAGGGTGTCGTTCTGGTAAGCCGACATGAGCGAGCGGAACGTGGGGTATTTATCGGCGATAGCCGTGGCTACGCCCACCGACACCTGCCGCACACGACACATACGACACACACGACACATATGGCGCACGCACGACACGACAATGCCAGTACGAAAGGTCAGTCGCGCCAGATGATCATGGGACGAGCATCGGTGGCCATTACTTTGTTGATCTGCTGAAGCTGCCTGATCCAGGTCTCCTGCGGCGTGCTGGTACGCGCCGACCGCTTGCCCGTTGCCTCTGCACAAAACGTAGCGAACGAACATTCCTGCCTGCACACGCGAAAATGTCAATTGATAAATAAAGGAGTGATGATGGGCAAGCCGCACCGATAGGGCGCGTTGGCGATGGCCGAGGTCAAGCGGTACATGTAGCCTGCCGACTCGGGCGGTCCGTCCGTCCTCCGTACATGACACTTGGCTGCGTTGATCGCATGCCGTGTGCGCGTGCGCGGTGTGTGCATGTGTGCGTGCGTTAGTCGCACCAAAACCTACAGAAAGCGCCGGATGTGAACGTGCCTTCGATCTGAAGCCAGACGATGGCCTCGTCGACCAACGACTGGGTCACTCGTCGCCCGGCCCCGTCGCCGGTTTTGCCGTTGTTTGTTCTGCCGCCTCTGCACCTCGTAGTCTCCTCGTCGCTGCCATCGCTGTAGCTCTCCGATGACGTGTCCCCGTCATTCTCCCGTGACGCTCCACCTGCGTCGCATTAAGAGTTACACACTCATGCGTACGTGTGCGTGTGCGTGTGCGTTTGCGTGTGCGTTTGCGTGTGCGTGTGCATGTGCGTGTGCATGTGTGGTGGTGGTGGCGGCGGTGGTGGTGGTGGTGGTTACCTTGACGCGCGCGGTTAGTTCGTCGGGTCTCCTGGGCAAGGAAGTTTTGGAGGCCCTCGATTACGATGGTGAGGACCTTGTCGCCGTGTACGGCCCGGATCTTGCGCACCTCGTCGCGCAGGCCCCGATCGCGCACCAGCCGCCCAAACTCGGCCCCCGAGTACCGCACCAGCACTTGGCCCACCTCCCGCCACCTCCGTGCGCGCCGCGTGTAGTCCTGCTCTTGACCGTCGTCATCGCCGCCATCGCCATCGCCATCGTTGTCATCCTTATCGACGCCGAACGACGTGCGCCATTCGATCGAGTTGCGAATCGGCAGCGCACGCACCTCGTACTGCACCGGCCTGCTCATCGCACACAACACCGCACAGCACAAACGCATTCATCAGATTGGAGCCGTGTGCTACTCACGGCACACGCACGACACAACAAGCTTGTCACACACCGCGCGTGAGACGCCTAATGGGAGGAGTACGGCTTGTCTTTGTCAGGCCGTTGGCACACGGAGGTGTACTCGGTGCCGCCCTTCTCGTTGACGAGGTGGTCGTCGATGAGCACCAGCAGGTCCTCCTCTGGCGCCGTCTTCTTGGTCCTCTTCTTCTGCTTCTCCTTCTTGCTGTTGGCCTTGGTCGTTGCTGCGTTGGATGTCTTTTCCTTTCCCTTCTTGTTGCTCCTTCGCTCATCCGCCTCTTCATCTCCGCCTTCGCCTTTTTCTTCCTCTTCTTCTTCTTCTTCACCCACCAGACGCTTGCGTTTCGTAGAGGACGATGTAAAATCGCGATGGTTCGCGATCGCGTTGTAGGCAGAGGTCGAGATGGAAGTGGCAGAAGAAGATGATGAAGTGGTGCGGGAGGGCAGGTGGTGCGTATCACTGATGCCCTCGATGGATGCCAGCAGGAAGCTATCATTCTCTTCCACTTCGTGCCGCACGATCCTCCTTTTCTCCTTGGCTTTGTTGTTGGCCGATGCAATGCTCGAGCATGTTGTGTTGGCGGAAGGGTGGCCCAAACCAACGTCAGCCAGGTCCTCCACCAGCACGTCGTCCTCCTGCGTCAAGTCCACGAAACTCATCTTCGCCACATCCACATCAATCAACCCGCGTGTTCCCGCGCTTTTCTTTTCTTTTCAATTTCTTCAAACAGGACGACTTGTTTCTCTGGCATTCTTTGAATTGCGGACCATTTTTGTTTTTTTTTTTTCTTTTTCTCTTGTTGTGCTCTACGACGGACACGAGGCAGCACGCCCACTGTCGCCTGTGCGCACGGGCCTCAACTTCGCGCGAACGTCACCCCATCCCTCTTGTTGTGCAACGAGATCCACACCAACAGGTGAGTCATCATTGCTCTTTCGCCATTTGTTTTTTTTGACATCCATTGTTGATTGATTTTTTGTTGCCCCCCTGCACACAAAGAGAAGAGCTCCTGAGCGAAGTGGCGCGAATTGAATTCGATTTCACAACTTGATCAACAATCGAATCAAATTCATCATCCCCTTCGCCGTACGTTCGTTCGTGCCAACCAAAGGACACACACACCGGCATGGAAATGGAGCTGCCGCGCAGCACCCACGCCTCTACCGCCCGCAAGGAGCGAGGCTTTGGCAGCTTGCATGGGCAGGACACGCAACGCCGACGAGACAGCAGCCACGCCGGCGACGACGACCTGTTCTACGCGCAGCTCGGGCGGGGCGCATCGGCGCTCCTGCTACGTAGCGCTTCTTCCGCATTCCACAGCCAAGGCCTGGGCAAGGCCAAGGAGGCAGAGGCGGAGCCCGACGCGGACGAGGCCGAGGAGAAGGAGGGGAAGGAGAAGGCCGAGCAGATGCGCCGCGACGAGGCAATGGCGCGGCAGCTCCAGACGGACGACGACCGCGACGACCTCGACAAGGCCAAGGAGGCAGAGGCGGAGCCCGACGCGGACGAAGCCGAGGAAAAGGAGGGGAAGGAGAAGGCCGAGCAGATGCGCCGCGACGAGGCAATGGCGCGGCAGCTGCAGATTCAGTTCCTGCGCGAGGACGGTGGCTTCGTGGACGATGGTGCGTCGGTCTCGATCGGACACACACGACACACGACACGTTGGGCTTACATGTCACGATCGATGGTCGTGTAATCGTTTGCAGAGCTGTTGAAGCAGCTGGTGCAGAGCGATGTTCCGCTGCCGGCCGCTTCCGCCGACAACTCTGGTATGCATGACATGTGCAGCTCGTGTGGCGTGCCTTGCCGTGTCGTGCTGTGTCGTGTTGTGCCGAGCCGTGCTGGTGTGTGCGCTTACCGCGCGCCATCTGTGTACAGAGCCGATCGAATGCGCCATTTGCTGCGATGAGAAGCCACCATCAGAGATATACACCTACTTCCAGTGCAATCATCGCTATTGCACCGAAGTACGTCGTTGACCACTCTCTCGCCGTGTGTCGCTAAGTGTGCCGCTGAGTGTGCCGCCGTGTGCTCCATATCTCATAACGTATGTCTCATGTTTACGCACACATGCTCATGTGTCGACTAGTGCTTGCACGAGTACTACGCGACGCACATCAAGGAGGGCGACGTCAAGCTGCGCTGTCCCTACCCGAACTGCACGACCGTGGTGCTGCCGATGCAGATCACCGCCGTGGTCACCGACGCCGCGCTGGTCCAAAAGTACAATCAATTCGCGTGGTTCAACGAGGTCAAGTCCAACCCCAACACGCGATGGTGCACCAAGCCAGGTCCGCACCTCCCCGTGTCCTGGATGTGCGTGCGTGCGTGTCTCATTGTCCAACGAATGTCGCGAAGGCTGCGAGACCGTGATCGCTCGACCAGACGACGCAGTCGACCAGAAGGTGGTGTGCTCCCGCTGCGAGACCATCACCTGCTTCCTCTGCGGCGACGAGGTTCGCCCTCCTTCCATCACGCCCACCATTCCATCGCAGCAATTCCTTTGCGTTTCGTTCCTTTTTCTTGTTTTTATTATTCATTATATAATTAAACTCACGCGTTACATGTCAACGCCCAGTGGCACGAGGGCCTCAGCTGTCAGGGGAATCGAGACCGCAAGGTCCGGCTGGGCCTGGCCGACACCTCGTACGCGCCCTCCTCGGCAGATCGTTGGGCGAGTTTGGGGTGGGGGTAGCGAATGAGGGATTCAATGCTGAAGCGGCGCTCTTTAGTGTGGAGGACTACGCGAAGAAGAACGTGGACGACGTGCGGATCTGTCCTCGTTGTGCAGTGCCCATCGAAAAGAACAAGGGCTGCAACACCATGACCTGCTCCTTGTACGCTTACACGTCACACACAACACACACGACGCACAACACACACGCACACACTCCTGGTGCTATCACTTCCGCTGTTGCGCTAAGGCATTCCCGCGTATGTGTGCACAGCTGCGGGTGCGCTTTCTGCTGGCTGTGCGGGCAGGTCATGACGCCTGGCCACTTCTCGCAAAAGGGACCCTGCAAAGGCACGTTATCGAATCACGCTCCTCCCCGCCTCGGCTGGACGCAGCGCTCATTGACTCCGGCGCACGCGTGCAGGCAAGGACGGGGAGGCCAAGTGGCTGCAGGCGACCGTCTACACCATCATCGCCGTACTGGTCCTCACCCTGCCCGTCTGGTACGTAACCGACACACATACGGCGCACAACGATCTTCTCTTCACTTCAGCGGTGTTGGTGTGTTGTGCTCGTCAACCAACGCTCATGTCCACGGTTGGTGTGTTGTGGCGTGCGCGTACACCGCCACAGGGCAGGGCCGGCCTACGTGGTGTACAAGGTGAAGCAACGCAAGAAGCAGAAGAAGAAGCGACAGACTGACCAGCTGGCTCGTGCCGACACGTGAGCGAGAAGAAAGCTTGAAGTCCTTTGTTATTTGTTGGGGTGGTATTTATTTGAAACTATTGTAAATACAAGATGATCGAGAAACTGAGATGTTTCATTCGGCATCAGATCGAAACGTGTATCGCAAATGGGGAGTGAGGTCGTAGTTGTGAGGTTACCATTGCCCCTTGTAACCACGGGCATGGTAACCTCTAAACAAGCAACCTTGATAGTTGAGAATTTGAATCACTTCACTATATCAAACACGCAAATTCTTCAAATAAGTCGAGCGGGTCACGATCGGAAACATCACCACCCACCACAAACTCTGCCTTCTTTCCTTTCCGGTGGTTGCAACATGATCGAAAGCGACACCACCCGATACGGTTACCCTTGCTACCCTCACCCTGTCGACACCATCAACCGTTCAAAAAGCTTTGGCTTGCGTCCTTTTCTTCACAACAACCACTCAACGAACCGACCGAACACAACTCAACCACCGACCTTCCTTCAAAATGACCGGCAGCTTCAACCCCACCACCGACGCCGACGACAACAACAGCCGCCACCACACCGACAACAGCTCGGCAGACTACAGCGCCAACGCCAACGTCGTGGCCGACATCGCGGCCAGGAGGGGCTACGAGGTCAACGAGAAGGTGCTGCAGCGATGGGAGGCCAAGCGGCGGAGCGCCGACGGCGGCGGCCAGTTCGTGTGGCGCATCAGCGCGCCCAAGCAGGCGGGCGACCGGGAGGAGGTGCGCATGAAGATCCTCCAGGTGGCGGCCCTCAACGCCTACAAGGCCGCAAGTCCCCTCCACTACGTGCCCGCCGACCGCTCCGCACGCGTCGAGAGGCGCTCCTGATCGCAACCTCATCACAGAACTCGCCCCGCCTCTATTCCCAACCACCTCTGCACACCACTTGGATGTGTGGAAGAAGCGTTCTTCCACCCACCACACCTGTTCAGTTCATTCTTTTTCGTTAAACCTGTACAATACAAGATCAGAGAACAACATTCTCACATCAGCAATCCCGGCAGACGGAATCGGGTTGCCCGGAGAATTTGGTTCCCTGGCAATTATCGCTCAGTTACAAGGGAGTATCCAGGGATTTGAATTGGGTGTCCTGGTAACTATCTGCCGCGTGTTGCTGTGTCTTAAATCGTAATTGTCTAACAATTTAAGACAACGCACCTCCAAACATGTCATTGTTCGCTGGTTGCTTACGAATAGCGGCACAAGCACCCGAGCACACTCCGCCAACACATCCACACATCAGCGCAACCTCAAGCACACCACACCACATACTCACACAACATGTCGGCGACGACCACAGCGCACATCATCAGCTACGACCCGGCCGCCATCGAGAGGTGGGAAGCGCTGGGGGCAGGCATGGCGACAGCCCCCGGGGGCGACGTGGTGGGGCGGAAGTGGTGGCAGTACCGGTGGTTCGACTCCGAGGAGCACGAGGTGATGAAGCAGCAACAGGCCTTCGCCCTCGCCATCTTCTTGACCAACGCCCCGAGCCAGGCCGAACGAGAGGCGTAACAAAATTATAAAAAATGTAAATAAATAAATAGAAAGATTAAATCGCTAGCTCTATCTCCCCTGGTGTTAAGGTGGCTGGTGAACACGGTGTGGTGGAACGGTGGATTCGATCTGAGCTCAGAGCGGGACAACAAGTGCACCGTCAGCCCAGGATTGGAGGACTGGTCCGCGCTCCACTCCGATTTCTCCAATCACCGCTAACGGGCTTACGCGTCGTGCTAGCACACGAGCGCGCTCTTACACTCTCAAACAACACGCACACAGCAGAGCCCACAGCAGCACAACGCAGCTAGCTAGACCCACCACGACAACTACAGCAATGGCCACGAGCTCAACCACAACAACAGCGACGACGACGGCCATTATGCAATACGACCCGGAGGCCCTGCAGAAGTGGGAGGCCCTCGAGAAGCGCCAACTGGCGGACGATACCCGACGCCGGGGCGGCCGGAGGAGGCTGTGGTGGCAGCAGCGCCAGAGCGTGGCCGACCCGGAAGAGCTTTGGTCTCGCATGCAGCGCCAGTTGTTGGCCATCGACCACTACACCTCGTCTTCTCCTCCTCCTTCCTTCGTCTCCGGCCTTTCGCCGCAGGAGCGAAGACACCACCGGTGCGCTCTGTGGCTCCGCCGGAGGCCCGAGCGACATTCCTGAAATTAAAGAGAATTTATCCAGGTTTACAACATCGTAAGGTGGCGCAGTGACGTCAGCCAGCAGTAACCTAGCACAAAAGATATCTGGGTTTACACCACTCGGGTAAGACCGGCACATATCCTGGAAACGGCCCTGTGGCTCACCGGCGCAGCGACACCCGCCGATGTCGAGTCGGGGGGTTGCAACCGAGGAGTTTCCCCACATTATCTAGATACCCACCTGGCATCGGCCTCGCTCGACGGCAAATAGGAGCCGCCAAACAAACGGAGAACGCCAACACCACACACACACTCAGCCAAGAAGAAGAATGAACACGGCCGGCACGATCCCCTACGCGCTCAACCCGAAGGCGCTCAGCAAGTGGGAGAGCGAGGTGGCGCGCCAGGCGCGGAGGTGGCACCGGTCGCCCCCGAAGCAGTCCGGCGACGTCGAGGAGGTCCGCATGAAGAGCGAGCAGGCCGCCGCCCTGCTCCGCTACGCCTCGGAGGCCTCCCGCAACCGACCCTCGCGCAAGTCGTGATGAACCTACCCCCCCCCCGCCGCCACCCTACGTGTGGCCCGACCTGGTCGTCGTCCCCAGCAGATAGCTGTTTTGTGTGCGACAGAACAGGACAGGTCAAACGTACAACAAATTATATAAGTTATATGAAGTTGTGTTTATGCACACGTGCAAATCATCACACTGGCCTCATTTAGGTCAACGCTCCACTGTGGTGCAGCCACGCCGTGCCGGTGGGCGCTTCGTTTTCATTCACGGTGCTGGGCTTTGGCATCCAGACGTCGCTCGAGGTCGAAGTGAACTTCGTGCGCCACTGCGGCTCACCGTGCCCGGGCTGGTACGGCATGACCAACGTCAAGTGGCTCGACTCCATCGAGGCCATCTGGACACACTTCGACGGCTACCAGAGTGGATGCTGAGTGCTTAGTGGATGCTGGTAGCCGAGGAGTGGAACTACTGCGCCTTGGGCGCCACGGTGTCGCAGTCGGTGCCCGTGCTGGCGTCGTGGAGTCTGCATCACCATCATCATCATCACCATCATGCAGCAGCAATGATGGCTCGTCCTCCACCGAGAGAGCGTCTGACCAACCACCGAACATGCAAATAAAAGGGGCGCATTTTATTCGTCCATGTCCAGAAGGCGTGTTCTGGCCCCAAGCAAGCAAGTGTCGTGTGTGCGACACAGGTTGCGATGTGATTGGGCCAGCCCATTTACAGCCCTGCAGCTCCGCTCGGGGTGTCCCTGCAGATCTCCACCAGCGCTTTGCCGATGTTCTTGCCTTCGAACAGGCCCAGCAAGGTGGGCACCTTCAACACGATCATGTATATATATTAGTCATGTTGATATTGTATGTAGCAGATTATCGATAAACTGAAAAAGTCTTTGCTTCATTGTTGAACGACGCGTACGGTTTCTTCCAGGCCATGGTTGATGGTCGTCTTGTACTTGATGCGGCCTTCCTTGTAGAGCCTGGCCAACTCATTTCTGGCTTCTTCGACCCTGTCAAAGTAGTCGTACACCAGGAGGCCCTGCAACCCAATTTCGTGTTGTTGAGAACATTAGCGCAATGTGGGCAGGAATGAAGGCGGTGGAGGTGGAGGAGATGGAGGAGGTGCCTTAATGGTGACTCTTTTGGCGACAAACAGCCAGTTCTTGTAGATCGGTTGCGGGTTGTTGTACGAACTGATCTGCAATTGACAAAAGTTCCCATGTAACGTCCGTCACATGGCAACCATATCGCGTAAGTATGCCCCGTGGCTCAAGCTCGGGCAAGAACTCATAGTATCGGGAGTAGAGAGAGTACGTACACAACCGCAGCTGACCACGCGGCCTCCCACCTTGAGGTTCTCAAGAACCGCGTCCAGGGTGGGGCCGCCTACTCCGTCCCAGAAGAGATCGATTCCGTCGGGGCATGCGCGCTTGAGTTCGTCCGCCAGACGGTCTCCGGCCTTCTTGTAGTCGACGCACTCATCAAAGCCATACTCCTCCTTGACGACACGAACTTTCTCAGTTCCGCCGGCAATGCTGTAAACGAGATCACACATGCATAACACACCATGTGGGTCAGACGGTGAATGAACAGGAGGGTATATATCAATTAATTGATGCACAATAAGTACCCAATGACGCGGCAGCCCTTGATTTTTGCCAACTGGCCGACAACCATGCCGACCGCGCCAGTGGCGGCGCTCACCACCACCGTTTCGCCCTGCTTGGGCTTCCCCTTGTGGTTCAGCCCTGGCGTTTCAGGACCATCACACATGGTGAGTGAATGTGCAGAGTCAGATCTAGAGTTGACGAGAGAGAGAGAGGAAGCACCAAAGTAGGCGGTCCAGCCAGTCATGCCCAAGAGGCCCAGGTTGACGTCCAGGGGAAGGCCTTTGGTGTCGAGCTTCATCACGAAACGTGGCTTGAACATCTCTGGGCTGATCACGTCTGTGTTGACAAAAATAAAAACACACATTTTAGTGTTCTTGTTGGTCTGACCCGAAACCAATGTGAGGCCCTCAGGACAAGTGCGTACCAAAGAGCCTCCAGTTGAGCATGCCCATGATGTAGTCCCCGGTGTTGAAGTTGTTGTTCCTCGATTCGATGACCTGGAGTCACCATTTTGAAATTATGTCGTGAGATCTCTAGAACATCAAAGCGTGAGAAAAGGTGCGGCGGTCTACCTTGGCAATGGTGTCGCCATACATGGGCTGGCCCTCCTCATAAGGCTTGGTGTACGAGTTCACCTCGGTCATCTTCACATCCCCCGCCACGCCAAACCGCCAAACGTTCAGCAAGGCGGTTACACGTCAACGCTGTTGGACACGGGTTGTACCTTGGGGCGCATGTACGGGTCGACCGAAAGGTACAGTGTTTGCACCAAAACCTGCGGTGATATCCCATTCAGCCGTCCAACCATGAACCGCACGAGATCAGTGCGAGCGCCTTGAAAATGTGAACAACAAAGACACAAGAGGGGAGGAGGGCAAGGCGAGCGAGGTGGAGATGGCACGTGCCTGGCCATCCTTGGTGATCCTGGGGTAGTCGCAGTCCTGGAGTCTGAAGTTCTTCTCCGTGGGCCTGTCCTTGGGCCTGCACGCAAAGATCACCTCCTTGTTCCTTGTCTGTTGCTGGGCCATGTTGTTGTTGTTGTTGTTGTAGGTGTAGTTGTTGTAGCAGTAGTCGTCGAGTGGACAGTCTTGCAGTGAAACCGGGCTCTGGGTACTTGCTATTTGTAGTGCAGGACGCACACCACCACCCACAAGCAGCCGAAATGTCGTCCGCTGCAGGTCGAGGCTTCGGGACCGCCTCACCGGCTCCCCGTGTGTGCAGCGCCAACACTTCCGCGATGGAGAAGGTGAGTGCACCCAAAGGACTCCAAAACTCAGGCTCCCACCGGGCCTGACAGGCGCCCGCGAGAACCCAAAAGTTCACAGACACACCGTGCAATTGGACAACCACTTTTCGATGGAAATTTGTCGCCATGGCATTGGCTGCCCGTCGAGATTTTGCACCAGTGGCTATAAATATAAAATAAACTACCGCCGCTGTTTGTTCACGCTACCAACACCGAACACCACAACATCAACCCGAGCACTACAACATCAACCCTGCGAAATGGCCTCCGCGACCGCTACCAGACAACAGCAACAGCAACAGCACCCGGCTCAGCTGAAGCTCTTTGACCCGGACATGAGAATCCCAGACCAGATCCGCGTGCCCAAGTTGCAGACCAACCTCCTGATCAACAACCGGTGGGTCCAACCCAGGACCAACAAGACCTTCGCCACCATCAACCCGGCCACTGGGGAGACCATCTGCCAAGTCGCCGAGGCTCACGCGGAGGACGTCGACCTGGCCGTGCGCGCGGCCAAGAACGCCTTCCCGGCCTGGTCCAGGACTCCTGGTGCGCCAACCCCTCCCCCACGTGGCAACCCACCAACTGGGAAACTAGTTCCAGTGCTCACACCTCGCCTTTTCTTTTCTTTTCTTTTCTGTTGAAGGCACGGAGCGGGCTCGGCTGTTGCACAGGCTCGCCCAATTGATCGAAGAACGCCAAGACGAGATCGCGGCCATCGAGTCGCTGGACGCGGGCAAGCCCTACAAGTCCCACGTGAAAAAGTTTGACCTTCCGCTCGCGGTCAACACCTACCGCTACTACGCCGGGTGGGCCGACAAGATCCAGGGCAAGACCATCCCGGTGGCCGGACCCTATCATGCCTATTCGCTGCTGCAGCCAGTCGGCGTCGTGGGCGCCATCATTCCGTGGAACGTACGTTCCTAGAAATCGTGCTATCTTGACCTCTTTTTATTTTAACCCAAATATTTGGGTGTCGGAATGCAGTTCCCGTTGGTGATGCAGGCGTGGAAGCTGGCGCCGGCCCTGTGCGCCGGTTGCACGGTCGTCCTGAAGCCCTCGGACAAGACGCCCCTGTCGGCGCTCTACGTCGGGCAGCTCATCGTCGAGGCCGGTTTCCCGCCTGGCGTAGTCAACATCCTGCCGGGCCACGGCCGCGAGATCGGCGACGCCCTCACGCACAACATGGACGTGGCCAAGGTGGCCTTCACCGGTTCGACCGCCATCGGCCGTAAAGTGCTGCATGCTGCCGCCGAGAGGTACAACCCAGCTTCTTTTCATGGAAGCGAAGGATATTCATGCAACCGTTACTGATTGTGTGGGCGTTGCAATGCAGCAATATGAAACGGACGACTCTGGAATTGGGCGGCAAGAGTCCCAACATCGTGTTTGCGGACTGCGACTTCGAGCAAACGGTGGCCACCTCCCTGGAGGGCGTCTACATGAACTCCGGCCAGTGCTGCTGCGCAGGGACTCGCCTGCTGGTGCAGGACACCCTCTACGACAAGTTCATCAACCGCGTACGTCCAAACTCGAGTTTGACCCATTTTTAAATGGAGTTCTACTGACCGATCCAAACTTTAACGTCACAGTTGGCCGAGCTTGCCACGCAGAGGAAGATCGGCAATCCGTTTAATGACCAAACAGAGCAAGGACCCGTCATTGACGAGGAGCAGTTCAATCGGATCATGGAATACATCAAGGTACACGATATGAACTCTACAATCTCTAAACATATTTCTAGATATATATAGACACAAGATACACGACTGACATATGTGGATGCAGGTGGGAAAGCAAGAGGGCGCGAGGCTCTTGGCTGGCGGCTACCAGGTGGGCGACAAAGGCTACTTCATTGCGCCCACCATCTTCGCCGATGTCGACGACAACATGCGCATCTCCAAGGAGGAAATCTTTGGACCCGTGCTGGTCGTCGAGAAGTTCTCCAGTACGACCTCCACGACAACCATCCCCTGTAACATGCCGGCCAGGTAAGACAGCTCACCTTGGTTATGTGTGCAACCAGCCATGGAGGAAGCGATCGAAAAAGCCAACAATACCAATTACGGTCTCGGAGGCTCCGTGTTCACCCAGTTACGTGTTGCCACAAACACCAACCATTGGCTGCCTATAGTATATCTCACTCGCTCGCTCCATTTCATTTCTCCCTCCAGGGACTCCAAGAAGTACCTCAAGGTCTCGCAGGCGCTTGAAGCCGGCATCGTCTGGGTCAACTGTACGTCAGACCGACCAACTTAATGCTCAACAACCACTAACCATGTCTTTTTTATACATGCGTGTGTTTTGATATTAGGTTACAATGTGATGGAGGCGTCCCTCCCGTTCGGCGGATGGAAGGAGTCGGGCATCGGGCGCGAGCTGGGCGAGGAGGGTCTGCACAGCTACCTCGAACACAAGTCCGTTTGCGTTGCGCTCTGAACAGTGAATTACCACAAGTCATTCCTGGCGACTTCAGATGATTTTGTCATCGCACCCTCCAACTCGCCAATGCCTGTCTGCCGTTTTTCGGAAGCACAAACGAAAAGAGAACATGCTTGCACCACCGTCAATCTGCCGAGTCGTTCTCCTCGCGCGCCATCTACTAGTACCACCGCCACAGCGCTGTCGAGCCATAACACCGCGTGCCACACTGATGGTTCATGCGGTCGCGCGCAACATCAACGAAGAAGCTATGGTGGCAACACGGCGGAGGCAGGCATGGACGACGTCAGCAGCTTCGAGGTTTTCACTATGGTCGGGATTGATGCTCGTCATTGCACACGCACCGTCGGTGTGTCCTCCCTTCCTGCCAATCTGCTCCCGAGCGCCATGCCCGTTAGCGCTTCCGACGCTGGCGCTGATGGCCATCGCTGTTGGCGTGGTCGTTGTCGAGGCCTCATAGGCCCATACGCTCCTCCCGCCTCTCGCCTGCGCACATGTCCAGGGTAACATCTACTGGTATAGTCAGTGCCGCCCTGCTCCGCTACGCCTCGGAGGCCTCCCGCAACCGACCCTCGCGCAAGTCGTGATGAACCTTCCCCCGCCGCCTCCGCCAACCCTCTATAAGGCCAGGTCTGGTCATCGTCCCCAGCAGATGGCTGTTGTGCGACAGAACAGGTCAAACATATTACAAAATATATAAGTGTATTCACATCACATCACGACCGTTGTAGTTCGCATGTAAATGCCTGATTGGGTGGTTTGTAAGAAGGAAGTGTGCGGCGAAGTGGGTGGGGCCATCACCGAGCATTGACCCAAGAGAGGTACGCATTCCACAAGACACTCACGCAGCTCACGTACAGCACCCTGGTGCCGAGAGGGAGGAGAGAGAGAAGTTGTTCGTGTGTGTCGTGTGTGTCGTGTGTGTCGTGTGTGTCGTGTGTGTCGTGTGTGTCGTGTGTGTCGTGTTTAGTGCAGGTCATGATGACACTGACCAAACGGCGACCTCAACAGGCACAAGCCGCACAAGCCAACTGAAGGTAACAGTTGCAGGGTGGGAAGTACCGCTGGGCGGGAGGGATGAAGCGGAAGTTGATGAAGGAGATGAGCGGCCACACGCTCCAGTTGACCTTCATGGTGGCCAGGTAGTCCCGTCGCATCTTCTCCTCCAGCTCGGCCCTGCTCTTCCCCTCCATAGCCTTCATTCCCACGACCACACACGACACACCGACACGAGCGTTGGCATTTCAAGTTGACCGGAGTAGAAGCGGCGCGGGCCGCGTAGCAAGCGTGTGTGTGCGTAGTATACCCCGACAACGACGAAGAAGGAGGCGATGAGAGTGGGTGCGGCGATGGACTGGTCCAGGCACAGCTTCACGAGCGAGGCCTTGAAGCTGGCCGACGGGATCGCGGCGTCCAACGCCTTGTACCACCCGTGCATCATCGGCCCTACACAAGAAATAAATAAATAAAAACAATGAATGAATAAAACAAGCAAAAAAAACAATGAATGAATAAATAAATAAATAAATAAAAATTAATGGTAATTAAGGGTAATTGATTGATTGATTGATTGATAGATAGAATGGAAGAACGGACCAGAGGCAAGGAATCCGTAGGCCATCAATCGTCCCGTTCGCTTGAAATCAAAGCCACCCATAGCTGAAGTAGCCAACGTTACGGGAGGAGATGTCTGAGTGGCATCTGTGCTACTACTCACGGATGTGGAGATTGCGCTACGTCCTTCGATCGTTTGCGCCAGCACGTCGCCCACGCCCATTAGAATACCCGCCGAAGCGGCCTTGGTAAGGAGCGGCCGCCGTTCCAGCGCGATGAGGTAGCCGCCCCACAGTCCTCTGCGCGCTGTTGCGGCCATGCTTGATGTTGCTTCTTATTCGAAATCGCTTTACCTCTACCGCTAACGATTCGCTTTCCTGGAATCTGCAAGATTGGATTTCGTCGCGACTGGGGAAGAAGATGAGGGGGATGGAAGGTGGTGATGGTTTGTTGTTGATTCGTGGGAACCGAACCGCTTCTGGGAATACAGAGCAGCATCGGCAAGTCCTTTCAGGACTTTAGACTTTGAACTCTTCGATCTAAACGATGTCCGAGTTGTTTATAGTACCGAACCCAGCCTCTCCCCTGCCGTTATCTACCCCTTGGCCCTCGCAGAAGTTATGGGACATCGCCGCCATGCAGTGAAAGGAGGTGAACAGGGGAAGGAGCAAGAGACCTCTTTGTTTTTGGGCTCAATGAGGCTTACCTTTTTAGGAATAATGGCTTTTAGCTGAGAACCAAGGAAGGATTGGAGTCCGTGAGAAGAATCGTCAGACGGTCAAAGATGAACAAGCTCCTCCTCATCAGCCTCTGCGTGCTCTCTCTCTGCGCCTTCGTGGCCACCGCCACTTCCTCGGATGAGGAGACGCTCACCTTCTGGCAGCTCCTCTCCTGGCCGCAGACCCTCGACAAGGCCGAGCTCACCGCCTTCTCCTACAAGAACTGCGGTACTCTCCCCTTCTCCCCTCATTTCCACTTCCCAACACCTCCGCCCCTTCGTCTTCCATTCATCATCTCCATTGACATCTTCAACTCATCATCTCCAAGGCTCGGACAGCGACCCCTCCAAGCTGACGCAGCTCGGTATCTTGCCCGACCCCATCATGGTCGGCCAAGCCGTGAACATCACCACCAAGGGCTACCTCAGTGCGTCCCTCAGCCCTCATTCTTTTCTTTTCCTTTCCTTTTCTGGTCTGTTCTTTTCTGTTCTTTCGTTATTCTCACTGTTGTTGTTGCTGTGTTGGGCTCAAGGCGCCAATATCAGCAGCGGCGATGGCTTCACCATAGCGCTCGAGATCTACAAGGTGGTGTTTGGCGTACGTCACACAACGCTTCCCTGATTACACTGCCGACGCGTCCCCGAATGTGTTGTATCTCACAAAACACTGACACTGGATGCTCATGCACACATGCCAGGTCAATGTCTACATTCCCTGCGTCTCCAACTTTGGTAGCTGCACCTACGACCTGTGCGCCATCCTGCCCCCGAATGCCAACTGCCCCCTCAAGCCCTGGTACTCTTCTTACCACTCCACTCGCCTTCTCTGGTCTTCGATGCGCAGGCCGCTCACAATTCCTTCTGGTCCGTCGCACACACACCGACACAGGGGCGTGCCCTGCTCCTGCCCTCTGGCCGCCGGGTCCTACCAGATCCCGGTCCCCGGCGTCTCCTTCCAGGTCCCCCAACTCCCATCGATCATCGACGTACTTCCCCGCCACCCACCTTTTCGTTGCAGTGCTACACTGCTTCGACTCAGCTAACCCGAACCCAACCCAACCCAACCCGTACAGGGCCAGCTCATTGTTAAGGTCACGCTCGCCGACAAGTCCGGCAGCCGTCTGGCGTGCTACGAGGTCGACGCCACCATCTCGTCGTAAGGGGTCGGGTTGGCCTCGCGCAATGATAATGGAGGCATGCGAATGAATGGCATGGTTCCCCCGTGGAGTAGTAGAGGCGCAGCTCAGCGGTTGCAATAGTGGTGGAGTGCGGGCGGCTTGAGGTGGTCGTCGTGGGGGCTGAGGGTGAGGCTGAAGAAGTACACCTTGCACACCCCGGTCTGCGGCGCGTGGTGCAGCACGGTTAGCTTGTCGCCCACCTTGAGCGAGTACGTCGTGCGCCGGCCGGACACGTTCTTGCACCGCACCTTGCACTCGTGTGCGTTGTGCCTCACCTTCACCATCGCTGCACCCACTCATTAGCACTCACGCACACCGCACACCGAACACGCGCACACACGGCACACACGCACACACGGCACACACGCACACGAGCGCCAGTTGGTGCGTACGGGAGTTGAGGTGGTCGTTGACCCAATAGTAGCCGCTCGGGGTGACCCGGATCAGTTTCGTGCTGGCGTCGAAGGCAACGACGAGGGAGCTGCCACTCCAACGCTTCGGGTGTTGGCTGTAGATGGCGGGCAGCTCGGCCTGCAGACCATGGTCTCTGTGGTTGCACTGCGGATGGTGGACGGTCTGCACCACGAGCTTGGCCTGACGCCTCTCCGCCAACCGCTCCTTGGCTTCCAGCTCGGCCCGCAGCGTCACTGACACCCACACCGAGCCAATGAGCCCAGGGCCACGAACGCCGCACGCACACGTCGCACACACACACACACGACCGCACACGCCGCACACGGTACGTACTGCTTCGCTGGAGGAGGGCCTGGAAGTTGTGCTCGGCTTGGGGAGGGACCGGACCGAACTGTGCCACGTAGAGCTGACGCCAAAGGTCGTGATCTGTGTATCCCCCAATTACATTTCAGTAGTGTTACACGCCAGTGATCACATTTTATTGCACATCAGCTATTGGTTGGTTGGTTGGGGAGGAGGACCTGTTGCGATGCAACGCCAGAGGGCGGAGACCTGACACGATCGAGCGAGCTGTGCGACGGAGAGGAAGGAGAGGATGTGGAGGCCCAGCTCGGGCGGCAGGGCTTCGATGGGGTCCACCAGCTCCGCCGCTGCGTTGGACTTGAGCCTCTCCTCCCGCTCCATCGCCTTGCGCCGCACCTCCGCGTGCTCCCTGTTGGCCTCTTGCGCCTTCTTGGCCCTTTGATGTGCGTGCGCGTGTGCGGTGGTGCATGTGCGGTGGCGTGTGGCGTGAGCGGGAACGAGTGCGGTTGTGCGTGTGCGTGCGTGTGTGTGTGTGTGTGTGTGTGTGTGTGTGTGCGCGAGCGCTGCCAGATTTGGGTGAGCCTGTACCGGGGGTCTTTGGCGGCCTGGGCGATCAGCTGGTGGAGCGCAGCGAAGGGCGAGCCATCGCTGGTTGTGAGGTCCAGGAAGGAGAAGCCCTCGGCGTCCTTGACATCCACATCGGCTCCGTAGATCAGCAGTTCCTTCACAATCTGCCGAGCTCCACCCGTCAGCATGGGCCATTTGCAAGACGCGCCACGACACGACACGCGACATGACATGACACGACACCTTGTTGCGTTCTCGACCGCATCCGACGAGGGCCAGATGCAAGGGGGTGTAGCCGCCCATGACGCGGGTGCCTCGCCCGCCCTTGGCCTTGCCCAGCGGCACCACTGGCGTGGCCAGGTCGGGCGCGGCCCCGTTGAGGAGCAGCGTGGACACCGTTTCCAAGGAGACACCCACCAGGCAGGCGCCCTGGAGCAGCGTCAGCTCGTCCCGCTTGCGCCCCGTGCCGCTGATCGTGATGGTGGAGGCACTTGTTAAGGTGGCGGTCGTGGTGCTGACGTCAGCAGCAGGTGTGGTGGGAGGGAGAAGGTTGGCCTCGCGGCGCTGGACGGCGTCGAGCCGAAGGAGGGCCATCAGCTCGCGCCGGTCGTTGTCGCGCACGCACGGGGCCACCAGCCGCAGGAGCACATCGCGCTGCTCCAGGCCCGTCCATCGCCGCTCCTGCGCCTGCTGCGATTTATCGCCTTGACCTCCTCCGCGTGACCGGTGGCGGCGTCGGCCTTTCTGGCCCTCGACGCGTTGAGGCTCATGCGAGGCGAGAGGCTGCTCCATGCCGTGAGCTTTATCTGATTTTTTACAGAATTAAATAATAACAAAGAAGACCTTTTCTCTTCACAGCTCAGCCAAGGCCCAAATAGGGGAATAGAGAAAATTGACGGATGAGGGTGTTTTTTAAGGGGGCTGGTATTCCAATAATGCCGTGCTTGTGGCTTCGACGGAAGACAACTATGTAATTACTGCGTTCTTGTTCTTCTTCTTCTCAACTGGGCTGGGACTGAGGCTGGGGTGGTGGGCGCTGTTGGATGGCGGAGGACGGCGGATGTCGCGGGGTGTAGGGAGAAGAGGAAGAGTGAGAAGCAGAAGAAGACGACGAAGACAGAGAGGCGGACGAGGTGGCAAAGAAAGAAGGCGAAGGCGAGTACGAGGCGGAAGAGGTTCCACACGAGGCAGATGAAGATGAAGATGATGAAGTAGCGGAAGTACTCGAGTAGGCGTAGGGTCCACCGTAGACGTAGGGAGACGACGATGATGATGAGGAGGAGGATGAAGAAGAGACAGCAGCATAGGCGGAGCCCGGAGCGTAGTGTGAGCCTGGGGCCGGGCTGCCGGCGTAGGCATACCCCGCCTGCGGCTGCTGCTGCTGCGGATGATAGGTCTGGTGGGGGCCTGTTGTAGCCACGGACGAGGCGGGCGGTCGCGAGACGGTGACAGTGGGGACGGACGAGCCCGCACCTACGCCTGCCGACCAGCTTGACATCATGGCGCCCTGCTGCTGCTGAAAATAACAAAACAACATCACACACACACACACACACACACACACACACACACACACACACACCAAAATACAATGCCAAGAGGCAGGACAAGCGTGAGCAACTCAGCCGCGCACTTGATTGTGTGGGGAGGGGCACGAGAAGTGGTGGATGGGAGCGTACGGGGTGGTTCTGAGGGTAGGGGCTGTAGGCGCGGCCCATCATCGACACAGCGGCTGGCGGCGTCTGCAGTGACAGTGGCAGAGGGGCACTCACCGGCTGATCCCTGAAGAAGCCCAAATAGAAAAAAATGTTAATAATTAAAACAAATAATAACCAACAGCTACAAAAACTGGACAATTCCAAATAATAAAACACGACGACCAGTAATAACTAATAACTAATAATAATAAATGCAGGAAAGGGGCGTAGCCGTACTTGTGGGCATCGGTGATGACCTTGTAGGGGTTGGCGGGGGCGGAGACGACAGGCGTGAAGATCTCGGTCTCCTCGCCGTCTCGCACGGCCGACCTCACCACCGGCCTAACACGCGCCCGCGCCTCGTCCGCGCTCGCCGTCTCCACGTAGCTCCGCAGGTGCCGATTCACTGCGCCGCGCCCGCCAAACGTTAGACACATGTGTGCGGCGTGTGCGGCGTGCTGGAGTGGGCGGGCACCTTGTTCGCGGATGGAGTGGGCGATGGCGACCTCAAACTCTCGGGTGAGGCCCAGATCGGTACACAACTGCTGCGCAAAGAGCTGTTGCGCGCATTGAGAGAGAGAGAGAGAGAGAAGGGAGTCAGATCTGTTGGCTTCTAATGGTGGTGATGATGCAATGACGATGATAGCGGTGGGCGGCGGGCGGCGGGCGGCGAATGTGCAGCAGGGCGGGCCGTACCTCGGGATTGTTGTCCTTATTGGAGACGTCCCACTCGAATTGGTCTTGCAGCGATTGCTCGTTGATGGTCATGTTCAGCTGCACACACCAATCAGAACTCTCATTATACTCTTCATTTCTTGAAGAAGAAGAAGAAGAAGAAGAAGAAGAAGAAGAAGAAGAAGAAGAAGAAGAAGAAGAAGAAGTACCTGGATGAGGATGAGGGCGTCCTTGCTAGGGATGCGGATCTTCTCCTCGCGGAAGGCTGTCCGCCACCGCAGGTGGGCCGTCAGCTGCTTGTCGATCGCCGTCTCCACCGCCTGGTGTTCCCTCCCCCAGCCACCACCAGCCACCACGTTTCGTGTCAGCCCAACACCACCACCCAGCACCTTAAGGTGGCGCCACCTTAAGGTGAGATGAAGTGAGGGAGTAAGTAAGTGCGGAGAGAACCGTTTCGAAGGCCGGCGGCAGGTCCATTTCCATGCACAAGCTACGCGCAAACTCTTTCGGAGTCAATGTAGATTCTGTGCGTGTGCGTGTGCGTGTGCGTGTGCGTGTGCGTGTGCGTGTGCGTGTGCGTGTGCGTGTGCGTGTGCGTGTGCGTGTGCGTGTGCGTGTGCGTGTGCGTGTGCGTGTGCGTGTGCGGTAGTGCGTGTGCAATACGGGAGGTTAGGTGGTGACTCCCATGACATGCAGAGGCAGAGGCGGCGAGCCGTAAAGGGCGCGCGTGGTACCGTGAATGTTCCACAGGAAGGTGTCGTGGAGGCTCTGCCCATCGACAAACACGCTGAGGCGGATCGGCACCAGCTCCTCCTCTTCGTCTTCCTCGTCTTCTTCATCCCCGCTCGTCACCCGATCGTCGTCGTCGCTCGTCTCACTTCCCGCGCTCCCCTCGCTCCCGTCACCGTTCTCACCCTCCTGCTCCTCGCCCTCTTCCTGCTCCTCCTCCTCCTCCTCCTCGATCTCCATCTCGGCCTTCTTCCTCCTCCCGCCGCGTCGCTTCGGCGCCTGCTGCTCGTCAGCGCCCTCCACGTCCATGGCGTCGCCCGCCTCGTCGCCCGCCGCCTTATTCTCCGCCCGCTTGTTGTTGGGCGTGGCGGCGGTGGACTTCCTCTTGCGCCGGCGCCCGCCCCAGTTGGTGCTCCCGCGCCGGCGCCCCTTCCGCCGCCCCTTGCCCACCTTCTTCTCTTCTTCCTCCTCCTCTCCTTCTTCCTTCTCCTCTTCTTCACTTCCTCCTCCTCCTTCCTCACCTTCCTCCTCTTCGTCTTTTCCGTCGGCGTTCTCCTCGTCTTCCTCCTCCTTCTCCTCCTCTTTCTTGTCCTTCTTCTTGGTCTTCTTCTTCTTCTTCTTTGCGGCCTTCTTTTTGTCATGCTCCTCTTCTTCATCTTCGCTTGAGCTCGACTCTGCCACCTTCTTCTTGTGCTTCTTCGTCGCCTTCGCCACCTTCTTGTCTTCGCCGGCCGTGTCGTCGTTGGCGCCTTCCGCTGCTGCTGCTGAGCGCTTGGCCTTCCGAGGCGCCTTGGTGGGCGAGGGCGACTTGGAGTGCGCGGGGGTCCTGCCGCTGCGCCGCGGCGACGTCCGCCGCCTCGCGTTCACCTGTTCGCGCTGGTCCTCTTCTGAATCGCCGATGGCGGTCGATTTGCTCTCCTCTTCCTCTTCCTCCTCCTCTTCTTCTCGATCAGAGTCGGCAACGGCTGAAGCGGAAGGCGACTTGGATCGCGAGCTTCGCGTGCCTCTATGCTGCGCAGCCGATTTCGATTTCGATCTCGATTCGCGGCCCGCCCCCTTGCTCGATTTTACTTCAATCTCATTCTCATTCTCATTCTCCTCCATCTCATCCTCGTTCTTGTTCTTCGCCCTTCTTCGAGGGGAGGGCTGCCTCTGTTTTCTCTTCTTCTCGTCCATTCTCTGATAAATAATTAAATGAATTTATTATTATTCAATAAACATAAATTGGGCAGGTGATCCGAAAAACATAAAAAACGAGGAAGGAGGATCGTACCGGCAGGCCTGAGATGGAACTGGCCCGCAGGGTTGGTGATGACGCTACGCGAGAGGATAACGATTAGATTGTTGTCGTCGACAACAATCAACAATCCTGGCATTTACCGGCTTCCAACCTGCTCTTGAAATTTCGCCACCGCAAAAATGCGGCTGAGGACAAAATGGCATTTGATCAAATCTTCTCCATCTGTGGCAAGGGGGTTCCTCAACGCGAAACAATGAATGACGTAGTGGTGCGAGTGCTGGTGCCGCTGGACCCGAACGCTGCACCTTCATCACCGAAGACGGCCAAGACTGCCGCGCCCGCAGGCTACGAGGAAGTGCAGGAGACTCTGCCTGGCATCTTCAGCCTCAAGGCGCTCAAGCATACTCTGTGCAAGCGGCGCTACTGGAACGCAGACAACTACCGCCTCATCCTACGCACCATCGAAGATGAAGTCCTACTCGAGGCCGCAGATGTCGATGCAGATGCAGACGACGTCGGGCGCAACAAGGGGGGCGGTCGAGGCCAGGCCCAGGCCCCGCTGGCCGACCGAAAAGAAGGCGCGGCTGGCGGCATCGGTGGTGGCATGAACAAGAAGGTCGAGGTGTGGACCTGGCTGCAGGACGAAGACGCGAGCCTCATGGACGTTCCTGGCGTTGCTGACGGCGGCGGCGAGGTGTACCTGGAGGCGCGGCGGCCAGACGGCGGCTGGCCCACGGAACGGTTTGACCCGGTCAAGGTGGCCTTGGTCAAGGCCGAGCAGGCCCGACGACGAAAGGTCAACGAACAGCGACGCGCCAAGCAGCACCAGCAGCCGGACATGAAGAAGGTCAACCTCTTGGCAGCCGTAGATGACGTCAGCAGCACCACCAGCACCAGCGGTGGGGGTGGGCAACAGCCGCAGGCAGCGGGCCAGCAGCAGGCGGCGCCGAGCGGCTGGTCTGCATTCCTCCAGCAGGGCAGAGAGTACGCTCGCTTGTTTCATTCCGCGCCAGGTGATGATGATGGCTCACACGCACATGAATGTCGGGTGACACACACGTGTGGTCATTGTCGCGTCGGTACTCATGACCACACACACACACACACACACACACACACACACACACACACACACACAATCACAATCGCACGACGCACAGTTTCCTGAGCGGCGCGCAGGGAGGAGGGTGGTACGACGACGAAGACGAATGGGAAAAGCCACAGCAGGCGAGCGGCTACCCAGCCTTCTCAGCTCCGCCCGGCTATCAGGTACCTTTGACGAGTCTTCTTCTTCTTGCTCCATCATCAGGTGATGACCAGCAACGTAATGAGCGAACAGATGAGCGAGGAAGAACAGCTCCAGGCCGCGATGATGCTCTCCCGCGTGGCCGCCGACGAAGACGTATCATCTTCACCCCTCCTTCGTCTCGGCGTTGATCTAACGACACGACACACAGGCCGACAAGGAGCAGGATTTCGAGGGGCTGATGCTGAGCAAGGGCCTGCTGATCAAGAAGATCAGCGACGACGGCAACTGCCTATTTGGCGCCGTGGCCGACCAGGCCTACGCCGACCCCGCCCTCCACGCCGAGCTACGAAAACAGTGCCTTGACTACATGGTAGGCCCACAGCAGAGCCTGCTCCCGCAAACGCAGTCGCCGCTCACTCGCATCTTGTTGTGTGTGTGTGTGTGTGTGTGTGTGTGTGTGTGTGTGTGTGTGTGTGGCGCCGCTATGTATAGGAGAAGGATCGGGACCACTTCTCGCAGTTCGTGACGGAAGACTTTGAGGCCTATGTGCTGCGCAAGCGGTGCCTGGGCGTCTACGCCAACAACCCGGAGATCCAGGCACTCTCCGAGATGCTTGGTCGGCCCATCGAAGTCTATTCCTACGCCGCAGGTTGGCTGCCGTGTGTGTCGTGTGCGTGTCGTGCGGTCCTTACACACAGCCGTGTTGTGCAGAACCGATGAACACATTCCAAGGGGCGGGTGGCGGCGGCGCTCGGCCCATTCGGATCAGCTACCATCGGGGCAACCACTACAACTCGCTGCGATCGCTCGACCCGACGACGGAGGAGGCGCCGCTGCCAGCACTCGAGTCATCGGCGCCGGCAGCAACGACAGCGCCGACGTCTCAGGCTACGGCCGCCGGCGAGGGCGAGAACGCGTGCTTCCTGTGCGGACAACAGTGCGTCGACTACGAGGACCTCCAGATCCACATGTTCACCACGTGCGAAAAGAAGGACCTCCTATGAGTGCAGCGCCAATGTACAGCCAAAATGAACATCTCTTTTACGGACGCGGACGCACCACCGCACACGCACACACCACCGCACACGCACACACCACTAATTGGGAGGGAGGTTGTATTATGCACAAAGAGAGCCGTGGCCTGGCCCACATCCTGAAGACCGCACGCCAAACGCGCGATGGCACCACAGCTGTGATGACCACGCACACGCGGTCAGTCCGTTAGCTGGCGGCGTTGTTCTTTCCGGCGTTTCTCTCCTCTTCGGCCTTCTTTCGCAACTGCTGCACGTAGGCCTCCTTCATCTTCTGTTCGTAGAAGGTCTGCATGATCGACAGCTGCTCCATGTCATTCCGTTTGGCCTCCAGCTGGCTCTGGCACGTGAACCTTGGGATTGTTCCGCCCGATCAGTCGAAAATCGTGCGTGTGCTCTGCGTGTGTGTGCGTGTGCGATGCGTGTGCGTGTGCGGTGGTGTGTGTGTATGTGCGCGTACCACTTCATGACCGACCCGAGAGTGAAGACGCCGACGGCCAGTGGTCCATGAATCCTGCCTGCGCAGACACGTTATTGCCGCGTCAGAAAGATGAGAGAAGAGGCACGCGGGGAGAGGGAGATGGATGAGAGAAATGGCAGGCAGGAGCGCACCTGCGTAGGCGTAGTAGCCGAGGGCGCAGGCAGAGGCGAGGCCAGTGCCCGTGAGCATCGCACTATGGAAGCAGGGGACGGACATCGGACTGGCGCCAACGACGATTTATTTGAAAAAAGAGAGAGAAATTATTAAATTAACAAAATCAAAAGGTGCGGCGAGAGTGTCGCTTCTTGTTGGGGGGGAAGAGAGAGTAGAGGAGGGGGAGTACTTGTAAAGGCCGGTGGCGGTGCGGGCGGAAGAGGGTGGCTTGCCCGCCTGATCGCTGCCATTTGTGTTTTGTTCTGACATTTTGTAAAATCACGTACACGGCGGGGGCAGTTCAGAAATCAGATCAGATCAAAGGGAAGGCGGTGGCCACCTACGACGGATGAACACAAATTACCAAATTAAAATGAGTAAACAATGCGCACTTGGCCTTTTGCTCGGTATTCCAGGTATTCCTTCGTTTTGTTTCTTTTTCATTTTCTCCTTTTTCCTACGGGTGGTGTTTTCGGCGGAAAGCTCGCACAACTTTTGCTCGCTGCTGGTTGGGTCAAGTTCCCAGCGCACCAGCACTCCTCTGTTCTCTGGACCGCACACGCACGCAACTTGGCGACTACACGCGCAAACCTGACATGTCTCACGAGTGGGCTGGAGAGGAGTACGCCAAGTACAACGAACCGCAGCGCGTACACCCCACACCTCGCTTGTTGCATACATACTTGGCAGTTCATATATTCATACATAGATATATATGAATATATGAACATTTTTAGAAATGCTCACACCAACATCTGAACTGGTTGGTTTGCGCGTAAAAACAGGAGTGGGCGTTGGACTTTGTGCATCGGAGCCTGGCCAAGGAACTGGGCGGACCGACCTCCGGCACGGGCGACCTGCGCCAGACGGCCATGACTGGGGACGTGCTCGACCTGGGCTGCGGCGACGGCAGCGTCTCCGCCTGGATCGCCACCCGCAAGCTGCCTGTGGCGAGGGTACGCCAAACACCCATTGCGCCACAAACGTGTGTCGTGTGCTCAACCCCAATGTGTGTCGTGTCGCACCGAAGGTGGTGGCGGTCGATCCCTCCAGCGGGCAGCTCGACTACGCCCGCAAGGCCTACCATTCGGTGGACAACCTCTCCTTCCACGTACGTGGTGACGTGCCGTGCTCTCGCGTTGGTGTCGATGTCGCACATGTGCAGCAGTAGACTCACACAAGCCCGCTTGCAGTTGGCTTCGGCCACGGAGCTGCCCGACGAGTGGCGGGACCGGTTCGACATGGTGCTCTCCTTCTCGGCCCTCCACTGGGTCCGTGACCAAGCCGCAGTCCTCCGTCAGGCGCACAGGGTGCTCAAGCCGGGCGGCCTGCTGGCCGTCACCATGGTGCTCGCCGGCCCGCGCGAGTTTTCGGGCGTCCTGGACATCGTCGCGGCCCTCGCTCCGTGGCGGGACCACCTCCAGCACTACGCCCCGCCAACCTATCCCGCCAATTCTGAGTGGGCAGAAGGTGCATCTGGCCAGGCAGCCAAAACGTTGACCTGATGGACTCATCCGCTGCGGTGGTGTTCGGTGGCAGAGTTCATCATGACGCACCACCCTGGCGGCTGCCGGGTGGGCGAAGACGAAGTGAAGGACGAGCATCGGAGGCAGCAGCTGTTCGTGGAGGCCTACCGCCATCTGCTCGGCAGGTGCGGGTTCGAGGTGGAGACCCTGGAGGTCGTGCCGGCCAAGGCCAACGCAGAGTGCGCTCCACGTTCAATGCATCCTTCAATGATGATCATCACCGTGTGTGGCAGCCACGTTGACTCACGACACACGCGACACACGCACATGAACGATCACGCGCCAACATCGTGCAGTAACGCAGAGGAGCTGAAGCAGTTTGTGGCGCAGTGGCTGCCGCACAAGCAACAGATCCCGGAGCCCCAGCAAAAGGCGTTCATCGACGAGGTGGTGGACGCCTACCTGCACCACACCGAGCAGAGCCGGGCCAAGGGCGAGCTCCACATGTGGTTCGACCTCCTCCAACTCAAGGCCCGCAAGCGCGCTGGCTGAACTGTGACCGTCCATCTTCCAGTCAAAACGAAGACACTGCCAATCATAAAGGCTTCAAACTTGTGCTCAAGCAGGCCCTCGCACCCGGCCTCGGCATTGGAGGAGGACTCACAGAATGCCAGGCATCTGGGTGCACTTGTCACTGATGTTGAAGAGGCAATAGTGGACATTTCCAAGCTACTTTATTAACCAAGTGTTCATGAAATAGGGTCAGTGACTCTTTTTTTAAGGTCAAATGTATCAATGTTGTAGGAGATGGAATGAAGAGGGGTGAGGAAGGATGTTGATTTGGCTGGAAGAGAAGAGCAAATATAGGCTCACCAATTACAAATATACCTTTTGCAATTCCCACCACTAGTGAAAACTGAATTGCACTTACAATAATTGTTGGAGGTAACTTCACAATTGCACTTCCACAAGGTTGCATGTAACTTCCCAATTTATAGACTTGCAGTTGGAAGTGGAGTTTATGCAACAGGAGGGGATTGTTGAAAGCATAAGTTGTGCTATGGAGGGTGTTGTCATCCACTCCTCCCTGTCCTCCTATTTTCAGTTGGTTTTGGCAGTGTGAGGACCAGAAGCAAGGAAGTGGTTGTGTAGTCCTTGGGTGGGTAATTAATTGCAGGCCACATAGCTCCCAAAGTGACATGATCTGCTCAACAGAGATGAGTGAGAGGCAGTTCTTGGAGCAATAAGTTATCAGTCAAGCAGGCTTGGTGGGAGTGGGCACTGCTCTGGGGTCAATTCCTGCACTTTAGGGGAGTGTGTTGGGATGAGCATGATCATGGAGAGGAAGAGAGATAATGATACCCAACCTTTGCAATGGGAAACACAATATCAGCCACTAACCACAAACCAACCAAAGTGTTGGGTGACACAATGTTCAGGGCATACATTGGATCCAATGTGAGTTGGACAGCGCAGATGCACATTTACAAAGATGAAAGGAAAGATCGTGGGGCTTAGTATGCAAATCTCATTGTTAGAGAACATCATAAAAACCAGGCAAGAGCATCTGATGCATGTTGGGTTGGTGAGCTGAGCAGATCTGAAGCCTTTGAGGCAATTGTTTGTAGTGGAGTAGTCCTGTTTGACAATGTGGAACATTAAGTGTACATGCTGCTGATCTGACATGTGTTGGATCAACAGCAGGAGGAACTTAAGAATTCAATATTGCAAAAAGCCAGCAAAACAGCACAACATACTCAGTACAGTTTCATATTCATTGCTCAACAGCTGCATGGGAGTGAGTACATGCCACCAATCCAACATGTGTCAGATTGCTAACACAAGGAACTTGTAAGAGAAGTCATTGCCAAGTTATTGCCAAGAAGCACAAGATTTCAAGTAGTACTTTAACATCATGTAGGCAGTACAGTGCTTGTTTAGGGAGCCAATAATGTATATCTGTAGCCATTCTGCATGAGTATATAAAAAGTGGTGAGATAGCTTTGCTGTTTTTGTTTTGACAATATGGAGCTACCACCTCAGCAGCAAGTCAGCCCATCCAATCTCTAGCAGGATCCTTCTGCCACATGGACACCAGCAGCAAGCTGGAACTGTTTTGCTTCTGGAAGCTCATTGCTCCTCCTCAAAGAAGTATGGTAATTTTGCCCCTCTCACTTCATCTTTTTTCAACCTTACTTGCTTCACTTATGCTGCAATCAGGCAAGTACTTGGAGGAGCTCATCTAGAATTGGAAGACAGTCCACAAACAAACTATGGCCATTGCCAATACTGAGGGAGCAGAGTGCCATCTATCCTGTCCTGGGGCTCCTGAATCTCCAAAAGTTCAAGTGGCGCAGCTCAAGTATCTTGACCACTCTGCACAAGACAGCTACCTTGAAGTGGCAGACTACTACCACCAACTCCCTGTGCTTTGACACATCCCCAAGGCCAACATCTTGACCTGAGCAAGGATTGATGATGAAGAGTGGCGTGCAAGTCTCTTGGCCCTGCATGAGGAACAGGAGCTGGAGGGCTGGGCAGAGCATCTCTTCTGGCCTTGTGAACATTGAGGTTGATGAAGATTGGGTACCATATCTGTCCTAGTTGGAGTCTGTTCTAAATTTGTCTTTCTGAAAACATCAGGAGGATCTGCTTGCAGAGGAACAAGACAACGAGGAAAAGCAAGTGGACAACCAGGCCACACAGAGGACTGTCATCACTTGAGGACATGGCACCTGCTGCTGTGAGTTCACAGCTCACCACAACACCCTACCCTGCATATGAAATCTGCCCCATTTATGGATATCTTTGTGCAGATTTATTTTCTGATGTCAATAATGTACACTGATAAGACATGTGTAGGTTGCTCATCACCAACATCCTCAAGATGGATATCACTTTATCTTCACACCTGGCATCTGGGTGGCCATCTGCCCAAGTGAGGATGAGACCCATGAGCAGTTATGGATTGCTAAGATTACTGGTGTCCACAGGACTAATCTTGTTGTGAGGTGGTGGCAGCACCATAGGGATCATTGGCAGTACCATGGCTTGTCTGGATCAGTTGCCCACAATAGAGTCCTTGTGTGTGGCTTTCATTTTGATCCCAAGAACGGAGTCAACCATGACACTCTAAAAGAAATATATGCCCAACTCCAGCAGTCTTCTCTCAGCATTTTATGCAATGTACATGTTAGAGGAGGCCTACACAGCTTTGAAATCTCCAACTGTGAGTGCTGTGCTTGATTGGAAGTGTCCACCAATCAAGTGAACCATGGCCAAGTGACAACTGGGGATTCTGGCATGACAGATGCCTGAAGAAGCTTGGAAGCCCACAGTCGCAACAGACCCCATGTATGTCCACCAAGCTGCTGGCAGTGCCAAGACCGTGCTGCATGATGGGAGAAGGAGAAGAATGTGCTCAAGGCACAGGAAGAGCAGGAGGTTCAGCAGGTCAAAGAAAGGGAAGAAGAAGTACTGGAAGAGATACATCAACAGGATGGGCTAATACCACTGGTTGGCCATATACTGCTTGTAGTGCAGCCAAAACCAGAAATACAGGTTCTCCAACAAGCGCCTGGGCCATCCTGAGATTGAGGAAAGGGGAAACATACATGAGATTGAGCATCTTCCCTCAACACCATGCAGCCTGTGAATGCCAGAGGGGGTTTGAAATCGTATGTTAGCCAGGCCCCAATGTTGATTACTGATAACTAACGCTTCACCATGGTGCAGGACATCCCAACATACTTGCAGGTCCTGCCAAAGGTCATGGCAGACAGGGCAGACGATCAGATCACTTAAGTTCAGCTGACAACACTTGAATGATTGGTAACTGGAAGCTGAGCAAGGAGATCAGTGGACTTGAGATAATCAGTGCTGACAACCCACTGGCCAAGATTGGATGGTATGTGGCAATCAAGATCTGCAAACAAAACAGATGGCCATGAGAACTCACTCTCCTTCAGACACACAGCAGGTGGTGGAGTCTATCACTTCCAGAGAGTCCTGGTGCTGGACATGGCAGCACTGGTCAAGTGCTGAACCTGTACAACATGTACAACAACAACATGCAAGTACTGCTGGTGTCTCTGCTCAAAGGAAGTGCTTTGTGACATAAGCATTGAGTCATGGCCTCTGAGGTCCCAAGAATATTGGGCAGAGAAGGAGAGGGTGTTCACAATTACATGGCTGACACATCATGAGGGTGGGGACCATAGGTAAACTCCAAGTATGGTGCCAAAGAGTTTGCACACTAGCACTGGAGCATCTGGGGTCCACACCTGGTCAATCTGCCAACAAAGAGAATCATTCCATGCATGCTCCACCTCATCATGCAGTCACTCCACAAGTTTGCATCACTGCTTGTTCAAGCACATGTCTCAATCACAGAGAAGCAATGGAAGGTGGAAGCATGTGAGCTGGATCACCTCTATGTCAAGTGCTGGGGACAGGAGGAGGTTACACCATACCTTCACATAGCTACAAACTTGGCTAGTACAGCAGCATCAAGAAGTTTGGGAACTATGTGCTTGAGGGGAAGCACTTGTGCAACAAGCAGATCCTCCAGCACATGATGAGCCAGTCCAAGTTCAGCAAGGAGGGAGCAGTCTAACAAATCTGTGGCTGGAACAGCTGCTGCTTCTTGTGGGGCAGTTGGCCTCATGTCCCTCAAAGGCTTGTGCCCAGGAAAATCTGAGAAGACAATTAGGCACATATGGTGAGGAGGGAAGGGAGGGAGGGGGGCACACCACCTTAGTTCATGGTCCAGGGCATCAAAGTGTGGATTCTGAGTTACAAGGAAGTTGGTGGATGCACAGCTGCCCTTGATGGTGGGCAGGGCAACTGACTGGATGAGCTGTACACATGAGTTGAAGATGGTGGGAAGTAGTGCCCAAACTGCCTGCTTGAGGGCCTGGACAAATGCAAGGCCAAGATGGCAGGTGGCTTCCCACAGCTCTCATCATGCCTGGCCTGGCATGAGGGTGCCCTGGTGTCATTGCAGCCTACTAACCAAAGCCATTGCACTTCCTGACGAAGTTGGGTTGAGTTGGTGAATAGCTTGAAGAAGTCAAGGGCTTGCCCTCAGAGGGCCTGGAGGTCAGCCAGAGGATGGAAGATGCCAAAGGTGATGTTGTCATCCCTGGCATCGAAGCTCAGGGCTGGTGAGTGGTGTTGTTTCCCTCCCTGCGTGTTGGCCACACCAGCATGCAGCTCGGCGGGCGGGAGGTCAGGCGAAGCCGAAGCCCTGAGAGCCCTCGTTGATGGCATAGAGCAGACGTTCCGAGAGCACTGCGTACGACGTGTACGAGGGCAGGTTGAACCGGTTGAAGCACGTCGACGCCTGCGGCAGCGTGTCGGTCCCATAGATCTGTGCGGTGACCCACAACACACCAGCTCAGCGTCTAAAAATATAACTCACTCTCCACCGCACACGCACACGCACACGCACACGCACACGCACACGCACACGCACACGCACACGCACACGCACGACACCTTGTTGATAGAAATGGGACTGGCGAGAGCGTCGAAGCCACCGAGTGGCAGCTGGGACGAGCCGGTGATGAACTGCAGCAGCCGGGCGCGCTCCTCCTCGCTGAAGCTCTCGACGGCCGCCCAGAACCAGCGCACCACCTCGTCGCCCGCCCTCCACGAGTTGTACTGCACGGCGGCCTTGAACTCGGTCAGGTCTATGCTGGGCAGTCCGTTGAACAGCAGCTCGAGCTCGTTTTCGTCAAACATGCAGATGAGTTCCTGTTGCCGTGCAACGCACAGATTAGATACACTCGAGTGTTGAGAGATTAGTTACTGAACGCTCCGGAGCCAGATATCCGATTGTTGGCTCCGGAGCTGTTTAGTTCTTTTACAGAGAAACGTACCTCGGCAATTAGTGAGTGGAACCCTTCCTTGAAGGCGCCGATCCGCGCTTCCGCGTTCTTCAAGAGGCGGTACTCGCTGGACGGTTCTGAGTTAAAATCTGTGCAAAGAGCGATTTGGGGTGGGGGGGGGGAATGTACGCGAGGAGGTGGAGGTATTCGTGGCGGTTGAGCTCGGTCACGGCGATGTCGCGCCCGCCCGGCCTGAGTTCTACCTCGCCGACCGGGGCGCCCGACCGGTCGAACACCTCCTCGGTGAAGGTCAGCTCCAGATCGCTCGGGTCATTGTCCAGCAGATACTTCACCTTCGACATGTAAAGCTGTCGTGTGGCGTGTCGTGTGAGTCGCGCGTGTGCGGTGTTTGTCGTGTTGTGTGTCGTGTCGTTGGCCGTGTCGTTGGCCGTGTCGTGTCGTGTCGTGTCGTGTCGTGTCGTGTCGTGTCGTGTCGTGTCGGTGAGGAGAAGGAAGGGACTGAGCGGAGCGGGATAGAGTACGGGGAGGGCTCGGCTGGCGAGGGAGAGCAGGGCGTGGTAGTGGGCCACGGGGAGGAACATCCACGCGGTGGCCTCAGCGAGGGGCAGCTCGGGCGACTCGTCCACCGGCACGAGGAGGTGGTCACGCCGCCAGCCTCCCGTCCGACCCGCAGCCGCCAAAGAGCTCTTGACGTCTGCATCGAGGCGCACGCGATACAGCCATCAGGCAGATTGCGCGCGTGCGGGGAGGGTTAGAGGTGTACAGGGATCGAGGGCGGCGGCGTAGAAGTGAGCGAGGGTGCGGCACACCCCGACGGCCGCCTCGTCCGCCTCCTGCGCCCGGCTGGCCGCGCCAAGAAAAAGAAAGCGGGGCTGCAGCACCACCTCTTCCACGAGCCTGCCCCAAATAACGTCAGCCGGGAAAGGGGAGGAGCGCACACACACGACAGGCAATGCGGTGGTGCCTGATCGCGCTGATCAGGCAGCTGTGTGTGTGGTCATGGCCGGTCATGTGTGAGTGTGGAGGTGGGGATGGGCGCACTGGAGGGCGTAGGGGTAGTCGCCGGGAGGGAGGCGGGGCAGCAGCTGGCACGCGCTGGTAAGGAGCAACCGGCGGTCCTCCTCCTCCGTCTCCTCATGTGCCTTCAGGCGGCCACCACCGTCGTCACCGTTGTGTAGCTGTGGGGCGGTACCGCGGAGGTTCTCTGTCTCCACCGCGAGGAGGTAGAGGAGAGCCTGACCGGCCGCCAGCACCAGCGGCCGTTCCGCGAAGAGGCGTCGCCAGTGGCCAGCTGTATTGGCCGTCCCTACTGCTGCTGCTGACGGGGGCAGCGCCTCCTGTCCGCGACAGTCGACATCTCACCAGGTTGGCAACAGAGAATGGCGACCATGCAGCACGCATCAGAGTGGGGTAGGAGGTGCAGAGAGGCATCGTGATGATGATGATGATGATGATGATGGCAAGGGCGAGCAGCACTCCGACGGGGAGGTGCGTACGGACCTGATGAAGAGCATGGTCAAGGCAGTCTCGCAGGAGCTGACGCGCCCAGCCCACCGAGTCTGTGAGAAGGACGCAGCGTGCGAGGGAGGGCGCCCTGTGAAGGAGAGCGCGCAGCAGGCGGAGCAGCGCCCCCACCGCATCGGCTGCCCCCACGTGCAGAGCGTACGACTCGAGGCGCGACGGATACCCCACTTCCTCCACGACTATCGCGGACACCTGGTGCTCCGGGCGGTGGTGGACTCCATCCTCCTCACCCGCCACCCGCCTGACACCGCCATTGCCACGCAGATATGTGGAAAATGAACGTTTGTCCTTACTGGTGGCTTACTTGTCACATGACACCGACACCGACACCGACACCGACACCGACACCGACACCGACACCGACACCGACACCGACACCGACACCACGAGAGACAGGCACACAAAAATGAAAGCGGAGCAGGTGGGACTTGCATACCAGCGGGGGGACTGGGTGGCGGCGAGGGACATGAGAAGGGGCACCAGCGAGGGGGCCAACTGGAGGAGGGGGCGCGCCCATGCCACCACCGCCTCGTCGTCACCGCTGCCGCCGCCGCTGTCGGCCTGCGATCTAGGCTGCTGCTGCCGCCTGGGCAAGTGTTTGCCCCCCCCCCAAAGAGTACCCGTGAGTGCGGGGGAGGAGAAAGGGCGGCGACGGCAGTGGCGGTGGTGGGTGTACCTGTACGTGGGCGTGGGACGAGGTGCGAGATCCCAGTGGGTGGCCATCAGATGGAGCGCGGCAGCCAACGCCCGCAACAATGGGAGGGCAGGATGGGCCTGGGTCTGACCCTTGTCCTCTGATGACGAGGACGACGGCGACAGGGCGCCGACGAGGGCCGAGACCAGAGCGGGCAGGGAGGCCACCGGGGCTTCCGTCAGGCTCGCCACCTGCGCCCACGCTACCGCACCCTCCCCGTCCTGTGGCGCGTGTGATGTGTGTCGTGCGTGTTACCCATTGATGTAAGCGTGTGGTGAGTCCTATGGCCAAATCGGTGACCGCGCTGGGGGCGTCTATCTGACCGCGGGAGAGGTTGGGGGAGGGCATGGAACCGAGGAGGCGGCGGCGGCGGCGGCGGCGGAGGTGAGGGCATGGAAGAGGGGCAGGACGGCGGCGGAGCGGGCCAGGGCGGAGGAGGAGAGGTTGGAGAGGGCGGCGTGGGGAAGGAGGTGCGGGAAGAGGGTCGGGAAGGCGTGCACGTGGAGGCCGTAGAGGGCGCATGCCGTCCACGCGCGGACCGCTTCGACGAAGAGCGCGTGGGCGGCGTGGGCGGGCACCAGAGTGCCGCCTACCACGAAGCGCATCAGGGAATCGAGCAGCCCCTCTTCCACGCACCGCTCCGCCAAGACGCGGCTGGCCTGGCACAGCACCCGGACCAGCTCGATGGCCTTGGGCAGCGGATGGACATAGGCCACCGCTCCTCCCTTGTCCACGCCCTCGCCCTCACCCCCTACCTGCACCGCCGCCACGGTCCAAAAAGAGAAGTCCACGGTGAGTGGAGGTGGAGTGGCTGCTTGATTAGAGAAGGAAGAACCCATCCCACACGACACACACACGACACACACACGACACACACACACGACACACACACACCCCGCCAACCGCGCGTGAACGCAACCCGTCGAAGGCGCACGTCACGTGTTCCGCGAAGGAAGGAGGGAAGTGAAGTGAAGGCATGCCTGTGAGAGCTTGTCGGGGAAGACCTCGATGAACAGAAGGCGCACGCACGGCCAAAGGCGAGGGCACTCCGCGACGAGGTGCGCTGCGGCGGGAGAATGGCGAGCGATGCGAATCAGGACGTCGAAGATGCCCTCCACCACCGCCGTCTCCAAACGCGCCACCTGCACGGCACAACACGGCACGACATGACATGACAGGACACCACGTTGGTGGGCCACCGCTGGCGCGCACAGAGAGGCGTTGCGAGGAGAGGGGACGAGGGGGCGCACTTCGAGCAGGTAGCGGAGGCGGGGGAGCAGGTTCATCCGGAGGAGTCCCCTCACCAGATCTCGGCGTGCCACCTCCTCATCAGGCGTCTCCTCGTCGGCCTTGACCAGCCCTTCGGCCGAGGCAAAGTACCTGGCGCCAGTCGGACCACAGCCGACACAGACAATGCAATACAAACCAACACATAGAGACAGCCCGTTGTGAGATTCGCGGGCGGAGGGAGGGATCATACACTCACGCAACCCCACCAACCAACCCCACCACACCAACCACACACGACCCACGACACTCCGCGCGCGTACGGAAGGGTCGAGTCGGGCAAGAGGGGGAATGCCTCAACGCCGCGTAGGGTGGTCCACAGAACTTCGTAGAGCTCCTCCTCGCGAGGGTTGACGAGGAGCGCATGGAGGCACTCGACAGCGCTGCTCACTACAGTCGCGTTGCTGTCATCCAGAGCCGTGCGCAGAAGCAGGGGCAGCCGGATGTCCTTGAAGAACACGCGCGCCAGTGTGCCTGCAATCCCTCCTCCCCCCCCCAAGAAGGCCGTTGGTTACCAACGCAAGAGCGCGGGCTGGCCAAGGTACCACCGCGATGGCGACGACGACCACGACGGCCAACCAACAAAGGAACCCGGCAGCGTGTGGCCATGCGGAGCCCTTGCCAGCGAGGCGGGGTGGGAGAGAGGGGCTTTTGGGGGAGGCGCACTAGGAAGCGGCGGCGGGTAGCCGGCGGACTTGAGCTTGCGGGCCACGTGGGCGAGGGTGCGCAGAGCGATCACGCGCTGAGAGGGCATCTGCGAACGCGCCAGGATACCGATCTCCTCGAGTGTGTAGCCGGGCCGGGATTCGTCCTTGCCGTGGTGGTGCAGCCCCGCGTGCACGGGCACCTCTGGAGTGCAAGCGCACGAGGAGTGCGACACAGCACATGACACGCAGACACACGCCTCCGTGAGCCAGGTGGTCGGCAAATCCCCACGTTGTCCGCCAACGTTAATGGGACCCGTGGTGGCGGCAGCGGAGCGGGTGGGAGGGAGAGGTCGAGCCGCACGTGTGCTGGGAGGGAGCAGGTTCCCCTCGAAGTCGAATCGATGAATGCTCGCGGTGGAGGCTGCACGCGCGGGTGGACCCACGAAGCCGACATCGACGTGCAGAAGACCGCCGCCCCCGCCACTAGCGGTGGCATCGCCGTCGGCGACGGGCACGATATCGTGCATCCAGTGCATTTTGGCGCGCTCTAGCTCTTCCCCCTGCCCGTCCTCTTCCGATCGTGCCTTGCCGACAAGCGCGGGCGATCCCTGCTCCCTGCTCCCGCCGCCGCGTTAGAGCCGTGTCGATGGGGAGGGTACCCTAGGGAGGAGGAGAGCGGAAAGCAGCACTGGCCGGCGGCGGCACCACCCATACGTAGTCTGCAGTGGCGGGAGGGGGCTGGCGCAGGCGGGGTATGGGTACCCATGCGGCGGCGGCGGCGGCGGCGGATGGTGAAGGGGCGGGAGAGGTGGCTGGCGACGGGCGCGCGAGCGGAACATGTCGAGAAGCCGCGGGTCAAGGGCCTGAACGATCTCGGCCTGTGCGGCGGCGATTTCGTCCGAGGACATGCTGGTGAGCTTGCGCACATTCTCCTCGTGGATCTCGGCCGCCAGCCGCTCTCCCTGCTGCTCCGGCTCCGGCTCCGGCTCCGGCTCCGGCTCTTGCTGCAGCCTGGCCCCGCCGGCGTGGTGGCGATGGAGGTGGTGCGTGGTGGGGCCTTCTGCGGCCGACCCCCTCTTCTGTGGACCCGCCTCCTCCGGTGCCGGTGTCCGTGCGGTGGGCGCGAGAGGCGGTACGCGAGTGCTGGTGGTGATCGTCATCGTGGCCGCACCGAGTGAGCGATGAGCGACCGGCGGGAAGCCTCCCCGTGGGGCCGTCCACGGCGAGGGTATCATCGTCGGCCTGCTCGCGGGTGCGGTGGGCATGGCGGCAGGTGCCACCGTCGGACGTTCCACGATGTCGCCCACCACGGCCACCAAGGCACCTGGCGCCTCGTCATCACCCCCGACTGGATCATGTGCACCATCGCTGCCGCTGCGGTCACGGGCCCCTGCTGCCGCTGCAACTCTCTGCGCCGCGAAGCGCGAGGGCTTGATCCCGCCACTTCTGCGCGGAGCAGAAGAAGAAGAGATTATGGGGGGCGGCGGGCCTTTTCGCGAGACCGTGGCGGCTCGTAGCGCCGGAGGGAGAGGGCTCATCTGCTGTTGTTGCACGAGCAGCTCCTCTTCATCCTCGGCACGCAGCTTCCACGGGGATGGGTGCTGCGCCATCCTCCACCTGTTGCGCCTCCTCTCTTTTCCTTTCTTTTCTTTTGCTCTCCCACCAATTTCTCCTTTCCTAAAAGGTTCTTTTTTGTACGCAGGGATTACGCGCGTAGCCGGTACCAGCAGCATCGATTCTCGACTGAAGTGATGGCCCACAACTACGTAGTCACGGCACACAAGGCCTCGAGTGTCACGGACTGTGTGGTAGGGCACTTTACCGCTCCTGACGAGCTCAATCTTATTGTGAGGTACTACTACTACTTGCTGTCTATATATATATCCTTTTCTTCTCGCCTTACCTGGGTGTGGACAGCAAATCAACGCACGTTGAAATACACCTCGTGACGTCGGATGGTCTGCAACCTCTTCACGATGTGCCCATCTACGGTCGCGTAGCAGCCATGAAGCTCTTTCGCCCCAAGGTGCGTTGAAGGAGTGCGTGGCTGCCGCCGCCATGCACATCTCACATGCTTTGCCGCCAGGCCGAGAGCAGAGACTTGCTGTTCCTGTCCACGGAGAGATACCGATTTTGCATCTTGGGCTACGAGGCAGGCGAATTGGTGACGCTAGCCAACGGAGATTTGCAAGACAGGCGAGGGCGGCCTGCAGACGTAGGCCAAATAGGGATAGTCGACCCTGACTGCCGACTCATTGGCCTTCACCTCTATGACGGTCTCTTCAAGGTGGTGCCCATGGAGCCAGAGAAGGGACGCCTCGCCGAGGCCTTCAACGTGAGGTATGTATCTCGCGCGTGTCGTGCGTGCGGTGCATTCATACGTATGTACGCGTAGCTGTTTTCCTCACGTGGTGGACACGCGAGCAGGCTGGAGGAGCTCCAAGTGCTAGACATTCAGTTTCTGTACGGGTGCGAAAAGCCGACGATTGCCGTTCTCTATCAGGACCCCAAGGAAGCCAGACACGTCAAAACGTACGAGGTTCTCATGCGCGAGAAGGAGCTCGTCGAAGGGAGGTGGGCGCAACCGAACGTCGAGGCCAGCGCCTCCATCATCATCCCCGTTCCCGCCCCGCTAGGTAATTACAATAACACCACCGTGTCGTGTCGTGTCGATGCCTGCCCACTCTCAATTCGCGGGAGGCCCACCTCACCACCTCTGCATCGATCTCGTGACGTGATGCCGCCCATCACAACAGGCGGAGCCATAGTCATTGGTGAGCAGACCATCGCGTACTACAACGGTATTCGCTCGCAGCTCAAGGCCATATCGATGAAGAGCACTATCGTCAAGGCCTATGGCCGCATAGACATGGACGGCTCCCGCTATCTGCTCGGCGATCACATGGGCAACCTCTCCGTGCTGGTCCTAAAGAGGGACGCGGAAGCGGTGATCGACCTCAAGTTGGAGCGTTTGGGTGAGGTAAACCCTCCCCCGCCTAGCTGACCTCACGTTCAATTACCCTCAACAACCACAACCACAACAATGTTTTTATTTATTGCGCGGTGTGCAGACAAGTTGCGCGTCGAGCATTGCGTATCTGGACAACGGCGTTGTGTTTGTTGGGTCTCTCTTCGGCGATTCGCAGCTCATCCGGCTGCTGCCCGAGAAGGACGAAAAGGGGAGCCACGTCGAGGTGCTGAACGCTTACGCCAACCTCGGGCCAATCTTGGACTTTGTCGCCGTCGACTTGGAAAGGCAAGGCCAGGGCCAGGGCCAAGTGGTCACGTGTTCAGGCGCCTACCGCGACGGTACACTGAGAGTGGTTAGGTTCGTGCTGCTAGACCTCACACCGGTCCCTTTGTTTGTCACTCCCCCCCCCCCAAATTGGACACCACCGTCGCTGACTGTGCCCATGGGCCTTTGACTACAGAAACGGTATCGGCATCAACGAGCAAGCCAACATTGAACTGCCAGGGCTCAAGGGCATGTGGTCGCTTCGTGGCAGCGAGGAAAGCCCCTACGACAGCTATCTGGTGGTGTCCTTCCTCTCCGAGACAAAGGTTTTGGCCTCCGCGGGTACGGCCCTCTCAGACAGGCTTTTTGCCTCTGCTGAGCATTCGCACCAGTCCTTACTGCTGTAATGGGTGTTTTGTTGTTATTGTTATTATTGCGTGTTCCCAGGTCCCGCCGCGGATGAGCTCGAGGAGAGATCCATCCCTGGATTCGACTTGGAGAAGCAGGCGCTCTACTGCGGCGACGCCCTCGATGGACAACTGCTTCAAGTGACCGCGGACTCTGTGCGCTTGGTCGATGGCACCTCCCTGGAGCTTGTGGCCCAATGGCCTGACCAAGGAAATGCGAGTATTACTGTTGCCGCAGCCAATCTCTCGCAGGTAACTCCCCCACCCGATCTTTCTTTTCTTTTCTTTGTCTTAACTCGCGCGCCCAGGTGGTAATTGCGGAGAGGGGCGGGAAAGTCTATTATTTGGAGGTCAGCCGAGGCAAGTTGACCCAGCGTGGTGTGGCACGGCTCGAGCACGAAGTTGCCTGCTTGGACATAACCCCGTTTGAAGGCCACAAGACCGCCGAGGTGCGCCCTCCTTCCTCCCGTGGCCAGTGACCCGGCGGTTTGCTGACGACCGGGTGGCGCCACAGGTGTGCGCTGCTGGTCTTTGGACGGACATGTCTGTGCACGTGCTGGCACTACCGGACCTCCAGTCCTGCGCCCAGGACGTGCTGGGTGGGGAAGTCGTTCCTCGATCTCTCCTGTACAACACTCTCGGAAACGAGCATTACCTCCTCGGTGGACTGGGTGATGGTAATCTTGTCATCTGGCGCTTTGATCCGGCTTCGCGGCAGCTATCCCAACGCAAGCGGGTCCCCCTCGCCACTCAACCAGGTACCCCGCGCACGTGTCGTACATTTGCAGCCTGTGCTGCTGTGCTCTCGTTGGCCCTCCCATTGCGTGCCTGACGCCGTTTACTTGGCTTGCTTGTTTCTATCCCCTTCTAGTGATTTTGCACCCATTCCGTTCGGGCAATACCACCCACGTGTTCGCTTGCTGTGATCGGCCGACGGTCATCTATGCTGTGCCCACGACCGGCAAGCTGGTCTATTCTAACGTCAACCTGCGAGAGGTCGCTCATATGTGCTCTTTCAGCACGGAAGCATTCACGGGTACGCTTCACCATTCGCGTGCCGCTCTCCCTCTCCCTCTCCTGCGTACGTGCGTCCTCACTTTGGACAACTCGCGCGGTAATGGCTCTCCGCAGACTCTCTCGCTCTGGCGACAGACGAGACTCTCACAATCGGCACGGTCGACGAGATTCAGAAATTGCACATCCGCACGGTGGAGCTGCGCGAAACACCACGGAGGATTTGCCACCACGAGCAATCCGCCCACTTCGGCCTTCTCACCACCATGATCACGGCTGAAGAGGAAGAGGTCAACTGGGTCCGCCTGCTGCACGAACAGACCTTCGAAGTGGTCGACTCGCACCGACTGGAAACTAACGAGATGGGCTGCTCCATCATTGCTTGCAGGTTTGCTCTTCACACACACACACACACACGCACGCACGCACATAACACAACACCACCCCGCCACCATCACCCGCCCATCTGCACAGACATCACACCACCTACTGGCCAGTGCTAATCGCAGTTGCTCTTCTTCCTTCCTCTCTCAGCCTGGAAGACGACCCCCAGACGTATATCGTTGTCGGCACCACGTTCGCTGATCCGCAGGAGCCTGAACCTACCCGAGGCAGAATTCTCGTCTTTTCCGTGCAGGTGCACTTCCCTTCTGTCAGCAGCAGCGGCATGCTGCGTGGTGTTGACTTCTCTCTCTCTCTCTCTTTGCTTGTGGGGTGTGAGCAGGACTCCAAACTTGTGCTGGTCGCCGAGAAGGAAGTGAAGGGCATCGTCTATTCTCTGTGCTCCTTCAACACCAAGCTCCTCTCCACGATCGGCGCCAAGGTTTCCCTCTTCAAGTGGGTCCTCAACCAAAGCACCGGTATTATCATTATTCTCTTCCGTAGCTTGTCTGCTGGCGCGTCTGCTGGCGCTGACCGCACCCCGTGTGGCTAACTTTCGTCTGCCCCAATGGCCCTTATTAGGTCTTCGTGAGCTGGTTCCAGAGTGTGCTCACTACGGCCACATCATGGCGCTCTACGCGGCTACGAGGGGCGACTTCATCGTGATTGGCGATCTTATGAAGTCCGTCACCCTCCTGACGTACAAAGCCATCGACGGCTCGATGGAAGAAATTGCCCGCGACTACAATCCCAACTGGATGACCGCCCTGGAGATTTTGGTCCGCCTCTCTGTCCCTCCCCGCCTGGCACACATTTCAAAGGTGCGTCAAAGTGTGGTTCACGCACTAACGCACAAACGCACACTTTGCGTTTGCATGCAATACCGCAGGATGACGACACCTACCTGGGTGCTGAAAACGCCTACAACCTGTTCGCAGTTCGCCGCAACGCGGAGACGGCCACCGACGAGGAGAGGGCAAGGCTGGAGGTCGTTGGCGAGTATCACCTGGGTTCGCTCTCCTCTCTTTCTCACGCCTCCGCTTCTCCTTCCCACCGACCAAATCATTTACGCGCGCGCAGGTGATTTCGTCAATCGCTTCCGCCACGGCTCGCTGGTGATGCGCATGCCTGAGTCCGACGTTGGTCTTCTCCGCTCGACACCGCTCCTCTACGGCACCGTCGGTGGCGCTCTCGGTGTAGTAGCCGCCATCGCCGAAGAGCAATTCCAGTTCTTTGCCGCCCTCCAGCAGCAGCTCACCAAGGTAGGAACACCCCCTCCCTCTCACAGCAGCAGCAACCACCATCACCCGGCAAAGTACTGACGAGGATGGCCTCGCCCCCAAGGTGGTGCGGGGCGTTGGAGGCTTCGCTCATGACCAATGGCGCGCCTTCTCCAACGAGCGGAAGAGCGTGCCTTCCCGTGGATTCATAGACGGCGACCTCATCGAACGCTTCCTCGACCTCAAGCCGGCGCAGCAGGCCCAGGTGGCGCAGGAGTTGGCCATCCCCGCCGACGAAATCGCACGGCGCATCGAGACCATCTCGCAGGCGCTCCATTGACGAGGGCCCGGTTCTAGAACGTCGGCCGCTGGAGCTGCAGCTTTGGCGCGAGAGCGGAGAGAGAGCGGAGAGAGAGAACCCAGCGGGGGGCTGGGTTGGGCGTTGTTCGAATTCTATATGCAACATAGCTGTACAGGTGGCAAACAAAATGAGGAAGGGAGCGAGGGGAGGGGGGTGGGTGCACTGCCCGAGAGAGGACCGGTCCGTAGGGACCGACAACGACGACGACGACGACGACGACGACGACGTGTACCCACGGCGGGGCCTGACGCCCTCACTCCCCTTCCTCCACAGTGCCTGAGGAGCGAGCTAGAGCAGGCCCGCCTTTTTCTTCACCTGCGTTTGCTTCCACGCCCTGCGCATACACCGGTGTGAGTGACCCCTCTGCTGTTTTTTGCTGATTTTGTTTTTTTTTGTTTTTGTTTTTGTTTTTTTTTTTGCGAGCGTGCGGTAATCGTCGGGAGGAGGGTGGGTGCCTTAAGCTGTAGAACTGCTCGCGCGGCATACCCAATGCACTTGAGAATTCGTCGTCCGAAAGGTACACCTGAGATGCACCGGCGATGAGCAGACGAGCGAAGAGAAGAGCACGCACGCAAAAAAAGAAAAAAAAAGGAAAAAGAAAAAAGAAAAAAGAAAAACGGCCAAAACGTTGTTTTTGTTTACCTCCAGTGTGGCTTTGTTGAGAGTGGGCGGCACGGGCCTCTTTTGGAGCTCCACGAGGGACAGCACCAGACCTTCGTTGTTCGGCGCTCCTGCTCGGATGACGACGGTTGAGCATCTGCTGCCGCCCTACGGATTTGGAGTGGAGATGGGGGAGGGGGGTCGATACCCGAATGGTTGACGCTTACGAATGCGTCCCGTAGGTCGGTCGGAGCAGAATAGGAAGAAGCTGGCGCGACGGTGAAGGAATGCGAATGCGGGTGAGATGAGATGGGGTGAGGGTGCGTTGCGTTGGCCGTGTGCGTGTCCACACGCAGCTGTATGTCTGGCAGGCGAAGGATACCTCGTTTTCGAGTGTCGGGGTTAAGAGGGTCGGTGGATGATGTCGCATCACTGTCGCTCTCGCCTGTCACAAAGGCGGACGTGGCGTCGGCTGTCGGGGGCGCCTCATGCACCCGCACCACCGACGGCGAGCCTGGTCGCCGCCTTTGGGTCTCTTTTCGCAGGAGAGCCTCGACATCCGATGGGCGCGGCAGACTGGCCGAGTGCCGCTGCTTCCTCGAGGGAGAAAGGGGCGACCTCGCCACTGCTCCTGCGCCTCCTGCGTGGTCGCGCGAGTAGCACGAATGGCGATTTGAAACCACGCGTGAGTCTGGATTGCACAAACAAAGGATTGTGTTCATGTGTGTGTGTGTGTGTGTGTGTGTGTGGAAGGCATGCCACGACACACGACAACCGCACACGCGTGCACGCACGCAACACACACACACACACACGCACACACACGAAATGGGGGAGCCGGCCGGGAACGGGAACGTCACACAGGCGCCACATGGAAAAATCAAACAACAAAACGAAAGTCGTTGCGTGATTTGGGGGGGGGGCGGTACGAGGGGAATCAACAGCCGAGGGGGGAAGCTCAGAAGGGGGTAGGCTGCGAGGCTTGTCCCTAACTCCTCCTGGCGACGTTGGCGAAAGCTGTTTCTGCTGCTGCTGGTGATCTCCGGATGCCCGTTGGGCGTCTTCTTGGTGCGCCCTACCGAGGGTCTCGGGTGTGTGAGTGGCGGTGGGCAGCCGCGCTCGTTTAGCTTCGTCCGCGTGGAATCGGTGGTTGGGCGAGGGTGGGCCCCACTTGCGGCTAATCAGTTCGAGTGTGTAGTGCCAGTCGTCGATGTCGCCCCACACGCCCTGCTCTGGCGAGCTTCGTAGTGCGCACCTGCTGTTACGGGAGGGTGGGGCCGCCATCATCGTCCAGGGAAAGAGATTCTACTACTTCGGGGGAATCACTTTCCTTTCTCTTTCCAGTCCTTTCTATATATCTGTTGTTGTCCCCTGCGCCGTGCGTACAAGGCTGCTGCAGTCGACCGGCAGTCTCCTTCGCTTCTCTCGGCTCGCCCCCTGCCCACGACGTCTTCCTTCCTCCTTCTTCGGGGGCCTGCTTTCCGTTGCCAGCCACTGGCTGACGGCACGCCCGGAATGCCAAAATATGCCCGGCATGCAGAAAAGTGCGCCTAACCTTCCGCTGCACGCTGCTTCGTCGTCAATTTCGGGGGGCTTTCGTGGCGCGCCACCTCATCCCCACGCCCAAGCCCCCCCGCAAAGCATCTGTCCATCTCTCTCTTGACACACACCACCGAACCCCACCAGCCCAGCGACACCACTACCACTACCACTACCAGCCCAGCGACACCACCACAATAATTGCAGCTGCACGGCCGACATGGAGTATCTCACCAAACCAAACGCGAGCTCTCCCCAGCAGGGCGGACCCGCCCACCATCTCGCCCTCGCCCAGCACAGCAGCACCAACAACACCCCCATGGATTTGAACTCCCTGCTTCTCCTCGGCGGCGTGTCGGGCGGAGGCACCACCGACCACCAGACTTCTTCTTCTTCTTCTTCTTCTTCGCACCACGTGGTGGCATCCCCGCAGCAGCAGCAGCAGCAGCAGCAGCTCTACGCCCACTACCCCCAGCAGCACGAGGGCGGGCTCCTGTTGCAAGAGGAGCGGGAGGACAATCTTCCCTCGTACGGGGACTCCCGCCCTCCCGCTGCTGCCGCCACCCAGGGTCCCTCAGCAGCGCCACACCACCCCCACTCCCACCTGCTTGGCCCACAGCAACCTCAACCCATGGCCTACCGGTCATCGTCGCCGGCTTACCCGGAGCAGCCCAAGAGCGCCCAAGAGCAGCAGCAGCAGCAGCCCCACGAATATGGACGGCCCTCATCCGGCTCCAACGGCACCCTGCCCCTTCTCTCCTCGCCCCAGCCTCTCTACCACCACCACCAGCAGCAGCAGCAGCAGCCTCAGTCGTCGCAGCCAACGCACGCAGCTGCTTCCTCCAACCGCACCCAGCAGCAGCAGCAGCAGCCACAACAGCCCCACCCCCAG
>CDFC01060922.1:4233-22471 GCA_000826385.1 Acanthamoeba rhysodes | reverse complement strand
CCGCGGACATCGCAATCATCCGCGGACATCGCGATCATCCGCGGACATCGCGGTAGGCGACTCATCCCCACTGGGCTGGCCAGACCGGCCCGCACCGGGGCCAGAGCTCGGGCCACAGCAACGTCGTCCTGGTCACCATCCAGGTTCCCTCCACCAAAGCAGGGCGCACAGGACTATAGGCAGGTGGAGATTGCGGACTTAGGCTTTCTCTAGAACAGTTCCACGATGTGCTAAAAATAACCCCAAATCAGTCTGAAACAGTGGCAAAACAGTCCCACAACATTCCCAAACATCAGTCTGAAACAATTGTCCCACGACATGCCCAAAATAGGCCTTAAATAGTCCCACAACATGCCTAAAAATCGGCCTGAAATTGTCCCACAACATGCCTGAAAATTGGCCTGAAACACTGGCAAAATAGTCCTCAGATTGTCCCACAACATGCCCAAAATAGGCCTTAACATGCCCAAAATAGGCCTAAAATGGTCCCACAACATTCCTAAAAATCAGTCTGAAACACTGGCAAAACAACATACCTAAGATTGTCCCACAACATGCCTTAAGATGACTCTGAAACAGTCCTACAAATTTGATTGTCTGCTGGAGTCATTATCATCTTGCTGTTCATCTTCCTCCCACAATGGTACTTGGAAGTAGCAGAGAGCCTCTTGCAGATGCCAGATGTGTTCACACAACACAAGCAACAGGGTGGGTTCTTGCACTTTGCATGTGGTACATTATCATGTTGGATACTGCTGGTAAAGCCATTTGAAGCATCATCAAAAATTGAGGGTTTTGCCGTTGAAGAGGACAAAGGCTTCGATGGCCTCGTACTCAGGCAGACCCAGTTTGTCGTAGAGCTCGGCTGTGGCACGATTGCGAGTCTCCGCCCGCTGCCAGAACTCGCGCCTACAAAAGGAATGTGAACTAAATACCATAAAATACATAATAAAACAGGAAATGAAGAAGAAGAAAAAAAATAAAGGCCACAGGAAAGAAGAGAGAGCGTACGAGTCTGTGCCAGGGAAAAGGGCGGGATCCTTTTGGGACTGGTGCTTAAAGATGGCGAGCCTCTTCTTGAGCTTCTCGTGGGGCGACATGGGAACGGCCATGTCAATCAGCTCGGGCTCCCATTCTTGCCAGGCACCGCGATAGAGCCAGACCTGGCCAATTACAAATAGTTGTAGTGGTTGGTAAGTGGGCTAACGACTAGTCGCACGCACGTGACCTGGCGCCTCATGTAGAACATGGCGGATGAGAGGGCACCTCGCACTCCTTGTGCCAGTCCGCCTCCTTCAGTTCATCCATAGCGCAGATGATCGCGTTCAGACAGACTCGGTGCGTCCCGTGCGGATCGGAGAGGTCCCCTGCAAATGAATGAAAAGAAAAATAATCATACTCGGCGGGCGGGCGGGTGCACACAACCCTCGGAGGAGAGAGGGGGTGGCAAGGGTGTGTGTATATATATATATAGGCAGAGGAGGCAACTGGTACCAGCGCAATAGATCTGATGCGGCTTGATGGAAGCGATGAGGTTCTTGACAATCTCAATGTCCTCTCTGCCCAACGGCTTCTTCTTGACCTTGCCGGTTTCATAGAAAGGCAGTTGCAGGTTGTGGATGTGATCGGGCTACGCGCCACACGTGTTGTTCGGTCAGTCTCTGCGAACAGATCATGTGCCCGAGGGGCGGGTGGGGAGAGTCACCTTAACGCCGCAGTAGCGGGCAGCAGACCACGCCTCAGTCTCGCGGATGAGGCCTTTAATCTTCTTGATTTCCTCTGTGTCGGCTTGGGCAGGCAGCTTGGAAGCCAGGAAGCCCTCCACACTCTTCTCCACATTGGCGATCTGGCTCAGGACGTCAACTCCTGTTTGCACACCAGCGAGATTGGGAGGGCAATTGTCGTTGTCGTTGTTGAACAGTCAGCCAGGCTACGCGCGGAGAGGCAACAGAAAACAAATTTGTTGACAACAAACAGACAATGATTCTGAACGCAGAAGAAGGAGAAGGAGGAGGAAAAGAAGAAGAAGAAGAAGAAGAAGACTAGTCGCGGGGAGAGTGAGCGTACCAACATTAAAATTCTTGAGAAACTCCGTGGCAAAGTGAGCAAACCGGCGTGCGTCGTCGTCCCAAACGGCGATGTTCCCTGAGGTCTTCAGGTCGAGAGGACGAGAGGACGAGAGGAGATGAGAAGTGAGGGGGGAGAGCGTGAGACAACACGCGCCTCGGATGTCACCGGGGAGACCCCCCGGGAGGAGATGCAGGCCCTCGGGGGAGGGGAGGGGAGGGGCTAGGTCACAAACCTGATAGCAGACGTGCACGTCGTGTCCCTGCTCCACAAGGCGAAGGAACGTGCCGCCCATGGAAATGACGTCATCGTCGGGGTGAGGAGAGAAGACGATGATTCGCTTGGGAAACACCGGGTTGAAGCCTGAGTAGAAGAGGGCTCGCGAGAGATGCGTGGTGCGTGGTGAGTGTGCAGAGCCCTCGTTAGCCCCCCCCCCNNNAAACACAGAACTCTGCAAAGAAACAGAAAGAGAAAAAGAAAGAAACCATACGCACCGGTGGTGGCGCTGCTGGCCTTGCCCCCGGGCCAGCCGGTGATGGTCTTGGACAGGTACTTGAACACGCGGATGTTGAGGTCGTACACCGGGCCATTTTCCTTGGCGAGCTGCAGCAGGTGGTGCGCTGCGCTCCACGCGGTGAGCACGACATGCGACGCGGCGAAAGAAAATGGGGGGGGGGCGAGGGGCAGCAGGGAGCAGTACCGGCGTAGTCTTCTTCGGTGAGACGGAGAATGGGCTTCTTGGTCTGCAGCGAGAGCCATATGACGGCCTTGCGCTCCATGACGGGGCTGTACTCGACCAGACCCTTGCCCGACCCGAGCACCCACGGACACTCGAACCTGCCAGGCCACGCGTAGAACCAAACTTGAGCCCCCCTCCCTCTCAACCGATTGACGTGCGTGCGCGCGCGCGCAAGAGCTGTATCTCTACCTGGTGAGGCCAGTGGCCGCAGCTTCGTCGACATAGAAGTGGGCATTGCTGTGCTTCTGCAGGGAAGAGGCCGGGTTTGAAGGGCTAACGCTGCCCTCCACAGTCTTCCTCACCACGCCGGCCTTGCCCTCGCCAAAGGCCAGCACCACCACCTCCTTGGCCCTCAAAATGGCCTCGAGCGCTGAGGCACACGCACACGCACACGCGTATCAGCCGAATCGTACACACGGGAAGGGTGGCGGCGGCGGGGGCAGCGAGTACTGATGGTCACGGCATGGGTCGGGACGCTCTCCACGCCGAAGAAGTCAGAGGCGGCGGAAATGCGGGTGCGGTTGTCGAGCTCAACAAAGGCCACGTGGGCGCCCTCCGGCAGGATGCAGTCGGGCTCGTGGAAAGCCAGGCGGCCCGAGGAGGACACGCCCAAAAGCAGCAGGTCCAAGCCGCCGTGCTCCTTCAACGCAGCCTCCTGCGCTCGGCAGGCGGCCCACACCTCCTCATCATGGGCGTTCGCGGGGGTGTCCACCTTGTGCACATGGTCTGCGGACATGGCACCCACCCACCCGGCCCCACCCCCGTGGTGATGCCACACCATGGCAACGCGTTAGAGAGCTAAGGGTTTGTTTGTGTACACGTGATATATATTTTTTAAAATAATATTAAGGAGATGATAGGATGATAATTAAGGATCAACATGATGATAGATATGCGGGGGCGGGGGGTAGGAATAAATAAATAATGCACAAGGGTGGTAGTCGTAGGAAAGCATACCGCGGGGCAGGTCGGTGAGGTGGTCGAGGAGGTACTGCTGGAGGAAGGCCTGGGAGCTCTGGAGCTGGCGCATGTGGGGTGCCAAGCCGTGGTACTCGTGGGCGACAAAGGCGTGGACGTGGCGGAAGGAGAGGCCCTCCTCGCGGTGCAGGCGCACCAGCTCCTCGTAGACGGCCGCGAGGCCCGAGTCCACGCCCAGACCCAGCACGAGGGGCTGCTCGGCAGAAGCCCCCTTGACCAGCTCAGCCGTGCGAAGCGCAACCACCGCCGACGCCGCCCTCGACGTGCCGTACACGTGCGTCGCAATGCGCTCCTTGGCGAGCAGCACCGCCACGTCGCCCCGCAGCTCCTCTTCCCCCCTCCTCCTGCCGCAGCGATCCGCCATGTCCGTGTTTCTACACGCCTCTTTGTCTTTTGTTTTTTTTTTTTCGTCAAAAGAAAAGAAGAAAGAGCGAGCAAGCCAGATCCACTCCCAATCCACGTGGCCAATGTCCTGCCCGGCTGCTGGTGCTGCTGGTGGTGGTGGTGGTGGTGCTGGTGTGCGGCGGGAATGCAACCAACGCGCGTGCTGCTGCTGCTGCTGCTGCTGCGGGAACCTCCGTTGGGCGGGCTTTTATTTTATTTTATTTTATTTTATTTTTTGGGTAACCGCCTCCCCAATCTCTCCACCACGTGCCATTGGCCCAATAGGCTTCCCGGGTTTTCGTCACCGGGGGTGGATGATGAGGACGGCGCGGGGCGTGAGGCCCAGGCTCTGGAGCGAAAGGCCGAGATCGGCGTCGCCAAAGGTGCGGCGCGGGAACGGAGACACCAATGCAAACGACGAGGACGACCCGCCGAGTCGGCCGTGGCTGATGAGCCAACGCCGCACCTTTCCCAGCGTGTCTGCCCGGGGTGTGTGCATGTGTGGTGTGTGGTTTGTGTCAAGGTGAGGCGTGTGTGCGGGCAGTTCACAATGTGACGACCACCTCTCTGCTTGGTGGGGAGGAGGGATCAGCGGGAGGGAGGTACCTCCTTCTCGGAAAGCAGCGGAGAACGTGCTGCCGTCCATGGCTCTGATCTGGAGCATGCACTCGGCCCCGGCGGCAGCAGCCTCCACGCCTTCTGCTTCGCCCGTGTGCTCTGTGGCCACGTGGCCGTAGCCCACCGCAGTGCTGCTGCTGCTCGACGAAGGTGGATCGTCGGTCGTGGTGGCGGGCGCATGGGCGGTTTTGCAGCGCTTCCTGGCCCTAGCGATCCCGTCATCACCCGAGTCGGCTTGTACTTTCTCGACGGCACTTCCAGCATCAGCGTCGTCGTCGTCTTGGTCATTGTCCTCCTCCTCCTCCTCCTTGTCGTCGTCCTCTCCTTCCTCTGCAACGATCTTCTTGGTTTCGACTGTTTCTGGGTGGGTAAAGAGATCGTGGAAATGGGCGGAGGGTGGTGGTGGTGCAGGGACCGTAACAGCCAACCCAGGCCTGCGTCACACCTGACCTGCTTGAACCCGGCACACAGACGAGAAAAGAGGACGAGCACCTGTGGGCTGCGGGTGAGACTCTCTGAGAGACGCCGCAATGGCCTCTGCGAGCATCTCCTCTTCAGTAAGATCAACCTTGGCCTTCTGCAAAAAGGGAAGGGAGCGTGAGTATTCTGAGCTCGGCCGTGGCGGCAACAGGAGCGACGGAGGGCGTGGGCATGGGCGTGGGCGTGCCTGTTTCGTCGTTCGATCGGCCTGAGGTCGCGGGGGGAGAGGAGCGGCAGAGAGGTCGTCGAGTGAGTGGGAAGCGACGAATGTTCGCAACTCGTCGAGGAGGGTAACGGCGGCCACAAAGCCTCCCCACGAGCGCAGCAACTGCCCGGTGCGCGGATCCAGCAACCCGATGTGGGGATACTCGCCCAACTGTCGGGCCGGCCGCGGAACCACCATACGAGGATGAGACAAAGGGGAATGAATAGCACCACCATCACCACCGTCATCGTCACCATCATCAGCGCGCCAAAGCCACACGAGGGCAGAGAGTGGGCAGGGAAGCTAATACTTTGTAGAGCAAAGAGTATCGTTTGCCCTCCTCGGAGTCCTTGCTCGTTTGCACCATGAGGAAGCCATCGGCGATCGTCTTCTTCAGTTCAGGGTTGGACCAGGTGTCCCGATTGAGTTGCGAGGAGGCAAACTCCTGCACATCCTGTTGGGGCGTAAACGTAACGTAACGTAACGTAAGGCAAGGCAAGGCAAGGCAAGGCACGTTCACAGAAGGCACGACATGTCCAGAGTGTCGCGGTGGGGATGGGTGGGTGGGATGGGTGGGATGGGTGGATGGATCAGCAGCAGCAAGTCATTGGGGNGGGGGGGTAAGGACGCACTTGGATGTTGACGAGCAGCCACCTCTTCTGGAGGCTGCCTTCACGTTTGGCTCGCTCGAAGGAGCCTGTGAACAGGACCTCAAGCGGAGGGCGAAAGATGTTGGCCAACGTGCGCAGCTTGCTCTGCTCTGCTGCCGGCCGCTCCTTGACGATGGCCTCCACGTACTTGTCCTCTTCATGACACATTGCCGCCACCGCCATGCAGCGGTCAGCAGCTTGTGTGTGTGTGTGTGTGTGTGTGTGTGTGTGTGTGTGTGTGTGTGTGTGTGTGTGTGTGTGTGTGTGTGTGTGTGTGTGTGTGTGTGTGGCAATCGCTCGCGCGTACTTCGCTTCTGGAGGGCTTCTTCGCGTCTGTAGTCGCGGAAGGCGTCGAACACAGTGCGCGGCGTGCGCGGGTTGAAGCCGCTCACCACCCCTCCGCCGAACCCCGCCCCGGCATCCTGCATCGTCGTCTCGTGAGTAGCATGGCGAGCGGCCATCACGTGTTTGTTATCCCTCTCTCCCTCTATCATGGTGTGTAATAGTTACACACACCCCACCACCACCACCACCACCACCACCACCACCACCACCAGGAGCAGCAGGAGATGGACTACGCGCCCACTTCTCGAGAAGAGCGAGAGGGGAGTGGTGCGAGACGTACGAGGAGAGTGTCGCGGATGGCAGGGATGGGCGCGCGCACGTTGTCGTCCGTCTCCACCGGTCCGGTGCCTGGGTGCTCTCGCCCTGGCGTGCCTCTACGCGGCGCGTTTGCGGCAGCCAGCCAGCCAGCCAGCCAGCCACACGCAGCATGAGTAGACGGCGACAGCCGGAGCGCACAGCACTAGCGCGCTACGCACCGGGCGTCCGAGCTGTCCCCCGTCAGGAAAGCTTCGACGCTGCTCTCCAGGTCCCACCCATGCGCCTGCACCAGTAGTGCGCGCGGGGGGGTCGGATCGGGGAGCAGCGCACTCTCCTGTGGTGCGTGGGGGTGGGGGTGGGGGGCGTACTTGGAGAAAGGAGGCGGCAAAAGTGGGGTCGGCGCAGTCGGTCACCTCCTGGAACCTCGCCACCACGGCCGCTTCTTCTTCTCCTCCTTGCATGGCTGCTCTCTCTCTCTTCTACGATGCGCAGCGAAACGATGGTGAAGCGATGATGAAGAAACCTGCTACTCTCTTGTGTGCTTTGTATTTCTTTTTCTATTTCTTTGTGATGCTGGTTTGTTTTCCGCAAGGCCGAGGGCAGCAGCAACGTTGATGCAGGCACCGCCGCCACCACCCCCAGGAGCCGCCGTGGGAGCAGACGACGTGGGGGCCGTGCCTCTGGACGGCACGGCTTACCCCATCACGCTTGGGCCCACCTTCACACAGCCAGGGGCTCAGGAATCGTATCATCTCCTGCAATGTAAGTACCCTCCCACGTCACGTTCGCGCGCACTCACTTGTGCATGGAGGGGGGGGCTCAAACGTTTTGGCGGCCCGCCCTTCTGCGAATGACGCACCCCCCCCTGTTGTTGGTCCTACTACTGGCTGGCGGCTGGCGGCTGGGGTGATCACCTGTCCCCCTAAATGCGAGCCTTGTTGCGTGCGCGCGCGTGCGTTGGCGTGTGTTGGGGCAGACGCGTCGTTCAAGCCGGCGTCGCTGAGCGAGGAGGAACCAGGCGCGCTGCAATACGCGAGGGGCGGGTCGGTGCGGCCGGTGCTGGCCGAGTTCAGGAACCGAACGAAAGCGGGCGAGACGGTGCGCGTGCAGGGCAACTACGTCGAGCTCAAGGAGACCGAATGCGTGCTCATCTTCGACGGCGCATCGTTCCGGCTCGAGCGCCTCGCCGGTTCTGGTCGCCGCATGAACGTCGTCCGGCCCTCGCGTGCCAGCGCCGCCACGCCACAGAAGAGTGAAGCCACCGCCGCGGGTTCTTCCCAGGACAAAGACAAACAAGCCCAGGCGATGGTACCCCCGGCCGCATCCTCGCCCACGTCGTCGTCGTCGTCGTCGTCGAGCCCCACGGGCGTCTCCACAGTGTCGCACAAGCGACCACGGGCAAGTGTGGCCTCCAAGACCCCTGCCTATACCTCATCGGCGTCTCTCGCGGCCGGCGCAAGTGCCGGGAAGCGGCCTCGCACAGGGGCCACCGCTGGGCACAACGACGACGACGACGCCGAGGCCAATGACGACGATGGTGATGCCGACGACCGCGACAGCAGCACCGGTGATCTGTCCGTGGAGAAGGACGACCCCGGTACAACCCCCCCCCGAGAGGGGCAGAATGCCTTTTTCTATTTGGCTGGCTGGCTGGCTGCCGGGTGGCGTGACTCACGAGCCCCCCCCCCCTCTTTGGTGCCTCAGAGGTGATGGACTTTGAGGAGGACCAGCACGACAAGTCCGGCGGCGATGATGACCTGCTCAGTCTGGCCTCGGAGCTGGAGATGGATCTCCAGCAGCCGGAGGACGGAGACGCAGCAGGCTCCCTCTTCTCCGACGACGACGATAACGACGACGACGACGTCGCCCCGGCCAACGGTGGTGGTACGCCTCTGCTATTCCCTCGCCATGGCTCCTTGCTCTCTCGGCACCGAGTCTCACATGCCCGCCCGCCCCACCCAAGCAGCAGCAGCGGCAGCAAAAGTGGCAGCAGCAGTGCCAGCAAGCATGTCCCCAGCAACGGCCGCTTCAGCAGCCATCGCAGGCAAGTCCCTTCCCGCCCCCATGTCACCGTCGAGCGATAGGTACGTACGGCCGGGCCACGGCGTTCCTTCCCTTGTGCTGCTTGCGTGCGTGCGTGCGTGCTTGCTTCACCGAGGGCCCTCCACGAGGCTGACGCGCAATCCGCGGGTCTGTGTGCAGCGATAGCGACAGCGACAGCGACAGTGGAAGCGACAGCGACAGCGATAGCGGGTCGAGCGGGTCGAGCGGCAGCGACAGCGAAAGCGAGTCAGAATAGAGCTCACTTCATCTCATGATTGCTGACGGCAGATGCCCACTCTCTACGCTCGCACACGGGTCGGTTGCCGCGCTCAGAGCTCGTCGTTGGTGGCCACCGGCGCCGTTGTGGCTAATGGTGAGGCGCCGCTGTCGTCTCGGAGCGATGGAAGGGAGAGGAGAGCCCAGACGCCGAGGTGGTCGGAGGACACCTCCTTGTGGTGATCGCGCTTTTCGGGTTCCAGGGTGGTGTTGCCCATCAGCCGCACGTCCAGCACCTCGACGGCACGCCTCGCTCGCTTCACCAGAATGAAGTCAATCCTCTTCTGCGGCTTCCACGTCGGGAAGCTCAACCCTGCGCGCGCGCGCGCGCGCGAGAGAGAGATCGGAGCAGGAGAGAGGCGTCGTCACGAGTAGGCCGGATTGCACGGGGCAGATGGGGGGGGGGATGGAGGAAAGGGGCGCACCTCGCTCAGCAGCAGAGGCGTGGGGCTCGTTGGCAGTGGGGTGGTGAGCCACCCACGCGTCTACGAACGACGCACGACCTGCCCACGCGTGTGTCGTGTGAGCCAAAAAAGATGAGGATTGCTGCGGTCGAAAAAAAGAAAAAGAAAAAGAAAAAAAAAGTAGGTGCGCTTGCCACACGCCGCGTACCCGCGGGGGCGACCTCCAGGAGCAGCTCCATGGAGCGAGATCCCGGCTCCGTGTTCAGGTCCCCCACCAGAACCGCGGCCGCGTTGACGTCCTCGTCTCCATCGCGGTCGTCGGTGGCGGCGGTGATGGGCCCTTCAGAGGAGGGGTAGGACGCAAACACAAACGGCGCCGAGGTGCTGTTGAGGTCGTCGAAGGCGTGCACCCACTCCGCGATTTCCACCACCGCCCTGTCGCTGGTGGGAGGGGATAGAGGAGCGAGGCAGGCAGGCAGGTAGGCAGGTGGACCCGGGTCAGTTTGGGCTGATGCAGAAGAGCGAGGGGAAGGGAGGAGGAACCGGGCAGGGTCGGAGAGGGTGAGGTGCGTGACGAGAAAGTCGAGTGGGCAGCAGCTGCCCGGAGGACGGATGCGGGCACGCAGGCACACCCGCTGGTGCTCCCGGTCGTTGCCGTCGCCCATGTCCCGCGAGAGCACCTGCATTCGAGAGAGAAAGGTGCATGTGCGCATGTCATGGGGGACGCGGGTAAGTGGCCCCGCCCACGCCCAGGCCAAGATCGTGGCGTGTCTCTACGGCTGGGTCACTAGATGCTCCATTGTGGCGTACCCGGTGGTCGGCCCGGGTGATGGGGAAGCGGGAGAATATCGCCACGCCCTCGTCGACGTGCCACCCGTTACGCGAGTGGAAGTTGAGATATGTCATGCCCCTGCCGGTTTGTGCCCCGCCACCACCGGCGGTTAGACCTGCACTGTTTTTTTTTTTGCACACACACACACACGATGCCAACGAAGAGGGCGAGGGTACCGCTCCCACACGAACTGATACCCCTTGAAAGCAGGCAACTCGATGAGCTGCTCCACCTGGGAGCGCACAGGCTGCGAAATGTCGTACCGCACCTGATCATGACGACGACGACGACGACGACGGTTACAACAAGCGTGCGACATGGAGAGTAGTCACACACGAGTGGGAATGGGTTTCTAGCAGTGGTCAGGATTAGCGCAGCACACGAGCGAATAGAGCGTATACTAGCACATGCGTTTTCCACGCCACCACCCTTGGTGGCTGGTAGGTGGTGGAAGAGAAGGAGATGAGGGCGGGAGGCGTGCCTCTTGCCAGCCGATGACGTCCGGCTGAGCAGTGGCCATGTGGTGGCCGATCATCTGGAGCCGTTCCTCCCACGGCTCATTGAAATTCCTATGCCGGAAGGCAGGCACAGCCAAGCCAAAAGACAACGAGAGCACCACACGCGAGGGAATCGAGAGGATAAACAATGTGTTGTGTGTATCAACGCGTAGTGTGTGTCGTGTGTGTGTGTCGTGTGGACGGACGGGCGTGCATGTACCAGATGTTGAAGGTGGCCACCTTGAGCGGCGCACACGTCGGTCCATGGCTGCTGCCTGGTGGGACAGCAACAGGGAGCGGCGGCGGCGGCGACAGGGAGGATTGTGGCGGTCGGATGGGTAGAGAGGCAAAGAGAAAGGAGAAGGGGAAGATGGAGAGGAGCCTGGCCAGGAGTGACTCGCTATGGGGAGCCCCCATCAACGACGGCGACGGCTGCTGCTGCTGCTGCGTGACTGCTGCCGGGCTGGACGTGACAGACGGCCGCGGCTCAGCGGACCTGCCGCCGGTACCCTCCTCCGTTTCGGAAGGTAGTACCCACGTGTGGTGCGTCACTGTCAAGGCCTGCCACCAACTCACAGGAATGAGAGCACAACACGAAGACACACGTGCGCCCGACATCATACACGGACACACGACAAACACGGTACCTCACACGCACGGCACGACACACGACAAGGAATGAAGTACTCCTCCTCCTCGCACCTTATCGACCATGTGCTGGAAGACGGTGAGGTGGTGGGTCTCGCGAGTGTCCTTCTCGCTGGCGCCAGGGCGCGTGAGGGCGAAGACCAGGTGCCAGTTGTCACCGATGCGGAGGGGCACCTCGTGCACCACCTCCCGCCCGCGTGCGTCGCGGCCGCGCGACCGGAACCGCTTCCGCTTTGCGCCGTCCTCGCTGTACCACATGGCCTGCCAGGTGACAGTGTCCCATCAATTACGAGCGGCCACCTTTAAACTGGATAGACCGCTGCTGGCTGCGCGTGCGAGAGAGGCCGGGCACAGCTGCATCCGTACGTACGTGCTTTTGTGTGGACGCGAGGGTGAGGTGCTGGTCCTCCGCCTCTGTGCGCCGCTTGACAAACCGGAACCCGAACTACACCACACACCACACACCACACACCACACACCACACACAGAACAGGCTCAGCAGAGGTGCTGGAGCGAGAGGAGAAGCCAGCCAAGGACAACCATGCGACGACCACCGCTCGCATAACTGCTTCAGTCGGGGGTACCTCTTGCACGCGAACGAGTTCGCGCTGCTGGAGGGCAGCCTGCTCTTCGGAGGCGTCACTCAACATACCAGCGGGCGAAGAAATGCCCGGCAGCGGCTCCTCCTCCCGCAAGAACCGAGAGTGGCTCATGGCCGCCTGGCCTTCCATCAAGGATTGATGAAAAGGGTGGGGCAAGAGGCGGTAAGGTTTCGGGTGCGTGCAGGCACCCAAACACACGTGGCCATCAAAAGTAGTGGGTGGGGGGGGGGCTACCTGGTGGGCAGACGCACGCGAGAAGGAGGAAGAGGAGAGGCGCCCACGTTTGATGTTCCATGTGCAAGGGCGCAAGACTTTTGTGGGGGCCAACAAAAAGAAGAAAAAAGAAAGAAATAAGAAAGGAAAAAATAATGGCGCTGATCAATCAATGTCGATTGTATGTCTCATTACGCGCCCGTGCGAGGGCAGTGCAAAGATGTCGAGTGACAGGATTGGGACGACCTCTTGTTGTTGATGTTTGCGGGGGGTAAGCAAAAATGGTACACCAGTACTGCCTCTCGATCTGAGGAACCGAAGTGGGGTTGGCGCTCAGTCTTCGCGCTCCTTGCCGGCGTCTTCTTCGTCCTCGGGAACGCCACGGACGTAGAGTACGTTGTTGCATCGAATCAGCACCTCGCCCAGGTTTCCCGCGAAGGCGCCATCGACCCACTCCACGGTGTTGGCCAGTTGAAGATTCATGTAGGAATCCACGGAGACGAGAAGACCTCGGTATTCCATGCCCCACTTGAGCTTGACCGCCACTGTTTTGTTGACGAGTCCCGTAAGGAAGGGCTTGGGATTGACGGGTACTGCGGCGGCCATCTTGTCCCTTTGTTTCTTTTTCGGATGAAGGGCGCGAGCGTCCTTCTCTTTTTTTCTTTTTCCCTCGCCTGTCTTTTTTTGTCTTCCTTTTTTGATTGGTCGATTTTTTCTTGTTGTTTTTTTTGACGCTCCTGCCGACCCATAATAGTTGGTGGTGGCCAAGGTGGTCAGTCGGCCCACGAGGAGGCGTACAGCGAGAAGGAGAGGAGGGAGGTGATGATGTCGTCAAAACTGGGTCTCATGTGGGGATTGCCATCCCAACAGCGGCAGATGAGCGCCCTGTACAGCGACGGGCAGCTCGCGGGAATGTCCGGTCTCGTGCCCGCCAGGATCATGTCCTCAATCTGACCGTCGGCCGTGGCACATGCAGCGAGCAATGAGTCTCACACCCGATTGGTGACGCTGTGTGTGTCGTGTGTGTCGTGTGGATTCGTGGAAAGAGAGGAGGTTCAACCTGAAACCAGAACTGGCACTTGTAGAGCTTGCTGGAGCGGGTGAGCAGTTCGTAGAGGATGATACCGAAACTGGCCACACATCGTATCGTCATCAGGCGCGCGCCAACCTTCCCCCCCCCCTCTGTTCCCCATGGGGTCAATGCCTTACCTGTACACGTCCACTTTGAGGCTGTACTCTTCACCGCGCAGCACCTCGGGGGCCAACCTACATTGGCGCGCACGCACGCACGCACGCAGTTGTGGAAGGGAGGAACAGGCGGAGAGCTGCGCAGCAGCAGCAGCATTCCGGAGAAGAGGGCAGAGGCGTACGCACCACACGGGGTTGTCCACCACGCGTCGGCGGATGCGGAATTCAGCCACGCACGACCCAAAGTCCGCCACTCGGCAGAGAGGCTCGGCTTCCGACAAGTCCAGCTGGCCGTACGCGCAGGTTAGTTGATTGATTGATTGATGACCCCGCCCTGGGCGGCGGCTGGAGTTGGAGCACAACACGAGGCGAGGGGAGGAAGTACCAGCACATTAGCCGACTTGGCACGTCGACACACAGCAGGGGGGAAGGCCGGTCACATATGGGATGGTGTTAGCCACGTCGTCGAACTCGCTCTCACGAAAAATGTGGTCAGTCATCTCTGTGGAGGTAAGGTCACCTTGAGGTCGCGGTGGATCATGGGAGGTGACCGTGCGTGCAGGAAGTTGATCGCTCGTGCAATATCCATCGCCATCTTGAGTCGCATTGCCCAGGTCAAGGCTTGAGTGACGTCGACCCCAGCACCACCCAGCCGTCAGTCACTTGAGCGCGCGCGCGAGGATGTGTGGTGGTCGTTGTGGTGGCTGGCGGGCAGCGGGCGAGACGGGGCCTACGCACGCCTGCTAGCGTCGGCCAGGAAGTCGTCCAGGGGTCCATCGGGCATGAAGTCCACAACCATTGCCAACGGCTCGAGGCACACGCCGTGCAGGCTCAGGATGTTGGGATGCTGCAGTCCACTGCGATCGAACGGTCACCGCCGAAGAGAACCAGAGGGAGGGAGGGAGTGAGTGAGAGAGATTGCGAGTGTGCGTGAGTGAGGGAGATGCCCACGCCATGGCGTGCGCGCACGCACGCACGCACAAATCCCTGTGGTAGTGGCTGGTGGTGGTGGTGGTGACTGTGTGTGTTGTAGTAAGACGTACCTCATGGCAGCGACCTCCTTTCGGAATTCAGCAAAGGGAGTGGCTTCGTCGCCTTCACCGTCCATGGCTTCCTCGCTCTGTGCCTGCATCTTGAGCTGCTTCACCGCCACGAGGTGCTTCCGGTCATCGCCCGAACGGCTCCACAGCGCTGCAGATGCCGACGCACCACCACCACCACCAGCATGTTATACTGTTTGTCGCGTTACCCACGCGCATGCGCACGCGCACGCACCCCCCGGCGGTGGGGGGAGGCAAGGCGCCAAGGAAGGTACGTGTACCCTTGAAGACGATGGCGAATCCACCGACGCCGATCTGCTTGATGTGCTCCAAGTCGTTGGCGGCGATCACGTTGACCGTCTCGGCAGCGAACGCGATTTCCGGCACCAGCTGCCCCAGCGGAATAGCGACGGGATCTGGTGTCGGGTTGACCAACACCACACAACACAACACAAATTCAAATTCAATAATAATAATAATAATAATAATAATAATAATAATAATAACAACAACAACAACAAAAAACCATGCACAGCGATGCAAGAAAGAGGGTGCGTGTGAGCATATGGGGGGGGGGCAGCGGGGAGAAGAGTAGTGATACCGTCGTCCTCGAACAGGTCGGAGGTGCCGTCCTCCAGGTCCGTGGGGCGCTGCGGAGGCTCCTCATTACTGTCGTGCTGCTGCTGCTGCTGGTGGTGGTGGTGGTGGTAGGCGTCGTGGATCACCGAGGAGGAGGAGGAGGAGGAGGCGTGATTGCGCGTGTTCGCGGCGGCGGCGCTGCGCTGCCCTCGCAGCGCCAGCGAGGACGCTCCTCGCAGGAAGCCCTTCTCCTTCTCCTTCTCCTTCTCCTTGTCCTTCTTGCGTTCCTTCTTCTCCTTCTTGGCGGCGGTGTGCAGGTTGGTCCCGCTTAGCGTGTTCGACCGCCCGCGCTCCTTGAACTCGCGCCGTGGAGAGATGCGGTCCTTGACCATCGAGACGGTCGTCGTCGCCAGGTTCGACGACGACGACGCCGCCATGAGCGGCGTGAACGACGCCGACGCCAACAGCGGCGAGGAGGAAGAGGTCCCCTCCGGATGATCGTCCTCAGAGGGTTGGAGCTGTAGCACCGGCACCGATAGCGACGACGTGGAGGCCGACGCACGCGAGGCGGGGAAGGAGCGCCTGATGCGTTTCCGGATGCACTCGACGGTCTTGCGTCCCGTGTAGTACTCCATCTCGCAGTGGCTGAACTTGAAGAGCGTGGGCGCCAACGTCGTCGCCAGCCACGCCTCGCCCTCCTCGCCCTCCTCGCCGGTCTCCTCGGCGTCCTGCGCCGTAGCGTCTCCGCCCGGGTGGCGGTGGCGGTCGGATGATGAGGCGGCGGCGGCAGGCGTGAGTAGGTCGCGCCCGTCCTCCAGGCAGTGCGGGCAGATGACGTCGATGGTGGCGGGCACCTGGTACCACTCGCTGATGACGTTGGTGATGGCCGTCACCACCTGGCCCCAGGCCTTTCCGGGTCGGGCCATGGCGCCCGCGTAGCGGTAGTAGAGGCGCAGGCGGAAGTGGCGGGGCTCGAACTCGAGGAGCAGTCGCTCGCGGCTGCTCACCCGGAGCACCATCCCGTTGGCCCACAGCACCTGGATGGCCGAGTGCAGCGACGACCCGCTTGCGCCCAACGACGACGACGACGTGGCAGTGGTCGACGACGCGAAGCCGCTCTGCGACGCGCCGGAGAGGACGAAATTGGTTATGGAGAGAGAGTTGAGCACGCGCACGATCACCCGCGCGAAGAACCCCGACGGCACGAACGGGAACGCGTAGACCCGGCCCACGCTGTGCACCCGGTCCTCCAGCAGCGAAGATGATGACGAGGACGGCGTGGCGCCCAGCACCGATCGAGTGCGGCAGATAGAAGAGGCGAACGACAGCAACGACGACGACGACGACGCCGCGGCCCTGGGGGAGAGAGAAACGGAGGCGTAGCGGGTGGGCAGGTTGTCGCGCGGTGAGAGGTCGTCCCAGGACCCGGCGTCGAACTTGGTGTCGGAGGGCACCGCCGGCCAGTACCACCGGAAATCGGCTGGCTTCTCCGCCGAGAGCAGCGACGGGATGAGGCTCCGCTCAGCCGTGATGCTGAACACCACCTGCAGCGCAACACGAACGAACGAAATGAACCAAATGGCAAACACTTGCGTCCCTCGCACGCAATAATGATGGTTGATAAAGATAGTGGTAGTCGTAGTAGTAGTAATAATAATAAGAACAACAACACAACAAGAACAGCAGCAGCAGCAGCAAATAAAGAAGGAGAAAAGGGAACCTCGAAGTGCTGGAGGAGGGAGAGCAGGAGCGGGCGGCAGTTGCGGAACTCGGGCGCCTTCCATATGTGGGGCAGGTCCCGGTGCTTGAGCAGTCCGTTGCGGCCGAAGTTGTGCCGGATCGTGATAATCGAACTCATCACCTGCAGATGGTAGGTGAGCGCCTGGCGTCCGCCCACCTCCGCCCGTTGCGTCCAAGCCTCCCGTCTCATCCAAGCCTGATCCGTCGCCTGCCGCCGCCGCCGCCGCCGCCGCGGGAGCAAGGCATATGTACCTTGGTGAGGAACTGTGGGTCAATGATGACGACGTCGCGCGTGGAGATGGACTCGCGGAAGTGGACGATGACGCCCAGGTTGTTGAGGTAGAGGGCCGCGGCCTGCACCTCGTCCTGGCTCATGCCTGCAGGCATGCATTCGTACGGTACGTTCGACACACCATGAACATGGGGGAGGGTGGAGTGCAGACTACACACACACACACACACACACACACATACACACACACACACACACACACACACACACACACACACACACACACACACACACACACACACACACACACACACGGGATGAAGAACAAGGCACGTGCGGGGGGTACGGACCGCAGTTGAGGGCCATGGCGCTGAATTCGGAGAGGTCGAGGATGGGAGGCTTGCGGAAGAGGCGCATGCCGTGCTCCCGCTGCTTGAGCTGCCGCTCCAGCTCCAGGAACGACACCGGAATCGGATCCTACATATACGCATGCATATACACCGCGCACGCACGCGTGTGAGTGCTCGGGGGGTGGCGTCGACCAAAAAAGTTTGGCGGCGCGAGTAGCCATGGGGCCGCCACCGCCAGCTCAGTAGCCAGCAGTACCTGCATGTGGGGCTGCAGGAGGGCGACTTTCATGAGTTCGTGGTGCAGCTTGCCGATGCCCTTGCCCGTCTTGGAGGAGATGAAGAACGGTCCCTGGATGTTGGGGAAGCGCCCCTGCTCGAAGTACCGCTCGTGCAGCATCCTCCTGGTGTCCTCCAAGTACTCCTGCCGTACAGCCACCCACCACGACCACGACGACCGCACGCACGCCACGCAGGTGGTGGGGCGGTGAGGGGCGGCCCAGAGACACGCGCTTAACTTGAGCGCACGGCTGGGGGGGTACGTACCTTGGAGCACAGCTTGTCGTCGGCATGGGTACCCACGACGAACACCGGGGAGGCTCGTGCGCGCGTTTGGATACTCTGGAGCCAGTACTCAACCCGTTGGAGCTCGCTGTCCGTCGCGTTGGCCAGGTTGAACGCCGCGACGTATATCGACCGCGGATTGATGAACATCTGATGCGTCGCATAGTACACTTCCTGCGCCAAGCCCACACGCACGCACGCACGCACACGCACACAACACACACACGACACACATACGATACACACATACGATACACACACACACACACACACACACACACACACACACACACACACACACACACACAC
>CDFC01060910.1:14582-27303 GCA_000826385.1 Acanthamoeba rhysodes | reverse complement strand
ACTCAATCGCCCACACACTCGCCCACCACCACGCCCTCCAACTCGCCCACCACCTCGGCCACCACCTCGCCCACCGCCTCGCCTTCCGCCACGCCCTCCCACTCGGCCACCACTGCGCCCTCCAACTCACCCACCGCCACGCCTTCCACCAGGCCCACCAACTCGCCCACCAACTCGCCCACCAACTCGCCCGCTGCATCGACCTCTGCCACGCCATCGTCTTCACCGACTCAATCGCCCACACACTCGCCCACCACCACGCCCTCCAACTCGCCCACCACCTCCAGCACGCCCACCACCACGCCCTCCACCACGCCCACCAACTCGCCCGCTGCATCGACCTCTGCTACGCCATCGTCTTCACCGACTCAATCGCCCACACACTCGCCCACCAGCTCGCCCACCACCACGCCGTCTGGCTCGCCCACGCCCACCACCTCGGCCTCCCACTCGCCCATCAACTCGCCCACCACCACGTCCTCCAACTTGCCCACCAACTCGCCGTCCATCACGCCCTCCAGCTCGCCCACGGCCTCGGTGTCGCGCCAGCCATCACCCTCCAACTCACCATCACCACCGTTGGTCTCGGTTTCGCGCTCGCCGTCGCCCTCCAACTCGCCCATGGCTTCGGTCTCGCTCACGTCGTTGGCCTCTCACTCGCGGTCGCCCACGGCCACTGTGTCGCTCACGCCGTCGGCCAGCGCCTCGGTGTCGCCCACGCCTTCGGCCTCGGTGTCGCCCTCGACGTCGCCCTTTGCCCTGCCCGTGGTCATCGCGCCGGGCTCGACTTTCACCAACGGCGCGCCCGATGTCGAGGTGGTCACCCTGCTCACTTCGCAGACCACGGCCACCGCGCAGTGCGCGGGCAACATCGTCGTGGGCCTGTCGGCCACCATCGACTTCTCCTACTTCCTCCGCCTCACCGGCGACAACGCCACCATGACGACGACGGTGATGGCCCACATCGTGGACATGTCGACGGGCGAGAGCGTGGCGCAGGTGGACGTCACGGCGCTCATGCCCACGGCGGCCAACGACTCCTACACCGAGGTGACCGCCCGGTTCTCCTCGTCGTCGTCGCCGCTCTTCGCCTCGCGCTCCTACTGGCTCCCGTTTTGCTTCACGACCATCACCAAGCGTAACGTGGTCGAGCGCGAGGGCAGCGCGATCGGCATCGCCGGCGTGAGCGCCGGCGGCGGCAAGACTACGGTGGGCTCGTGCGAGGGCGGGCCGTCGTGCAAGCCCGAGGTCGAGAGCGGCACCCTGGCCACCACGATCACGCGCAGCGCAGCCACCAGCAGTGAGGATGACGACAGCACGATCGTGATCGCAGCGGGAGTGGCGGTGCCAGTGGCGCTTGTCGTGGCGGGACTCGTGGCCGGCACGGCGGCCTACATCGCCTACACCCGGTGCAAGGGCCGACTGGGGCAGCAGGCCCCAGTGCGGCGGCGCAGCTCAATCCAGCGCAATGCGCTGGCGCGCGAGGTGCAGTGCGCGCACGAGAACGACTTGTTTGAGATGGACAGCTTCTCTCTCCGGACGACTGCAGAGCAGCGCAAGCTCAACAAGGGGTCGTGGATAGATGCTTGATGTTCACAAAATGCATTTTGTTTTGATTATCAATGAGACTGGAGGCTGGGCTGAGAGGTTATGCAAGCAGGTTCATGGTTTGCCCACTGAGCATGCCATACGCCCTGTCTGGCCTAGTGCAGAAAATTGCTCATTTTCCTCCCGTCATAGTTGGTTTTTTTTGTACTGGAGGAGCAACCTGCAGGCTGGTTTGGAATACTCTCTTGTTGCATGCATAATGTGTCAGTGAGTGCATGTTTGCATTTGTTGAAACAACAAATGACTTCTGTTCCATTGCTGTGGATTTTGCAAGAAGGAAGGAGCATCACCATTTAGCTAAATTTTCATTAACTAACACGTGCCTACCGACGCGACACTCAACAGCCCAGCACGAAACTCGGCGGATGGCACGCAGCCGACCATCCAAACGCTCCCGTGTTCCATTCATTCATCCTGCCATGGGCGTCACTACTACTCCACCGCTGACGCCCGCGGTGTCTCCATTGCTCGGACGAGCCGAGCCGTCGGGTCGGGGTGCGCGACTGGTCGCTTGAACGATGTGATTAAGGGAGCGTTTTATTGGGGGCGGGCAGAAGCGGCGATGGCGCGGGCCAAGTCCAGGGTCTTCACTTGCAACAGCCGCTTGAACTCGTCCGTGCGGCCGCGCACGGATCGGAGAAAGTCCAACAGCTCGGTCGGTGCTTGCTGGGGGTTCTTGTTGATGGTGTTGAGCGCTTCGGTTGAGGCCCACTGAGACAGTGCGTCGATCCTCGTCTTTTCGTTGACATACCTACGGCTCAGGGCCGCATATCCTATTTCATACTGGGGCAGGGTGATGCACAGCATCCCTCCTTGTTCGAGCAGGGAATGCAGTTCGTGCACAATCGCATCTTCCCAGTGGTCTACAAGGTAGGGAGACGGCGGCTGAGCAGAGGTTGAGTTGTGCTCAATCAGATTGGGGAGCGTCATGATCCGAATTGAAAATGCCGCGTGATGGAATCGTGTGAGACTCTTGCTCTGGCTGACGGCCTTTATGTCCCATAAATTGGCCATCAATGGCCAGGCAGGCCAAGCACCCAGGACTTTGATCAATCGATTTATTGTAGCAACAAAATGGATCAACACGAGGCTTTTCAAAGGGAGAGGGACAGCCTGCTCCACCAGCTGGACCTCCAACATGCGTACTGGGAGGAGAATGTTCTTCCTCGGAGGGCCGCGGAGATGATGTCGATGTCGCATAACCATCACAATGAGAAGACAGACGCCGTGCAGCGAAAGAGGAAGAGGGACAACCTGAGCGAAGAGGTCAAGGTGGTGATGATGGCGTGGATCAACGACCACATCGCCAACCCGTACCCGACGAAGGAGGAGAAAGAGGACCTCTCCCTTCGTACCGGACTCAGCACCACCCAGATCTCCAACTGGTTCACCAACGCCCGACGACGCTACCTCAAGATCAACGACCCGCGGCCGAGTTTCCTATAGCTCACTCCTAGCTATCGTTTACTCCACTTGTACAAACTCAATGCCAAAGCGTCGAATGAAAGTCACACGAGAGCAAGTTGTTTAAACCACAGCTGAGGGGAAAGGTTGAGGGCTTGGCGTTGGAATCTGGTCGAGGGCGTACAGTGTCTTCAGTCGGGCTTGCAGTATCGTTCGCCTCCGCTGGCGCGCTCGTCTGTCGCGGATGTAGACGTATGCTCCTAGGGCAATTGCGCAAGGTATGATGACAGCCGCGGCGATGAGGCATAGTATCCAGAGTGACAGCGAATCCGAAGAACATCCATCACCGTCGCCCTGATCTCGCAGCAGCAGGCCGATGTTGGGGTCGTAGCTGAGGCGGTCGGTGAAGGCTGGCAAACTCAGCACCAGCGTATCGGCCGAATTGAAGCGATGCTGCACGGGCCGGTCCACGTCACCGTCCACCAGCGCGAAGTCGGCCAGGTCCACAGTGCTGGTGGTGTGGGTGGTTTGCACTACATAACGCGTTGTCCGCTGATTGGCCACAGGTGAGCCCGCGGACACGCCGACGATCGCTTGTGTGCTCGCCTGGACAGACATGCGGACATGGATCTCGAGGCGGTTGGTAGGCTGGGCGAAGGTCCACCCACTCAGCAGCAGATTCCATTTGTTGGTGCCGGGCCGGTTGAGTAGCGACACGTTGCCGTAGGAGACGTAGGTCTCGTTGGAAAACAGGGAGTAGTTCAGCCCGACGCTGCGGTTGCCCAGCGAGGCGGCAAAGTCGAAGGTCTGCTGGTGGCCCATCCTCCCCTGGCTGAGACTGAACCCGTACTCGGGGAAGGTCGTGTTGGACAGTGGGACGCCGTTGGAGTCCACCTCGACTAGGCTCAGGAACTGGAATCGAAGCCATAGATCCCTCCTGAACTGGTTCGTACATTTATCTGCAGGGCAACTACAACACTTCAGTGGTTGTCTCCCATGGGCCCATGTAGAGCACAAACGTACCGAATGGAACCAATTTGTGATTAGGCGAGTCTGCGACATCGAAGAGGAGGACGACATTCCCTGATGAAGTTGCGTTGGTGCTAGCTTCGACCGACGGTAACATACCTGCACATCACTAGTTACATCTTTGAGGAAGGGAATGCATTCGCTACAACTGGCCATACCGAGGTCCTGCATCCACACGTCTCCCATCGGCCCAAAGAAGTTAACTCCCCCAGAGATGAAGTGATGTCCTCTGCCTGAAGGATTGCGCCAAACGCACGCTGAATGTCCTCGCCGTCGCGGTGGCGAAGTCGAGGACGTGATAAGCTCCCATCTCTCCGTTTCTGATATTTAGAATCAAGATGAGTGTTCATGCGGCATGGAATGTGCCGCAGCTCTCGTACCAAAGGAAAACAACCATGCGTCGTCATAGATTTCTTGTCCGTCCTCACCACCAAATACCATCATTGCCTTGGAGTCGATCGTCAGCACTGCTGTGTGACCATATCTCTGCGGACCGCTGTTGTTGACGATACGCCAGGTATTGGCCGCTAGTGTAATATTAGAAGCTCTGTCTTTGATGGGTTCCCAGCAAGGCAAAGCGTACCGATGTCGTAGCAGAAGACAGTGCTCATTCCAAGGCTTTGCTCATCCAATCCTCCAAAAACCCATATCTTGCCATCCGCATGAACGGCTGAATGTCGCCACCGAGCTAGGCCGCTAGGTGCAGTCACGTTCACCACACTCCACGAACCTATAGAGTCAAAACTTTAGCAGATGAAATATCACACCAGCCCGTGGGTGGCAAGCACTGTTGTCGAGTTTGAGCAGATCGTCCATCTTCACTTGACCCTGCAACCCGCCGAAAGTGTACAACGTGTCGCCCGCTACCACAGTGCTGTGAGCCAATCGGGGGGCGGGCAGGTCCGGTAATCTTTGCCACTCACTAGAGCCTGTTATGAAAGATTGGAGCTGATGTCAACGCGATGAGGATTGTTGGGCAAATGCACGTACTGAAATCCAACGCCCAAACGTCGCTGAGATGTGAAGTATCATTTTGCCCTCCAACAATTATCATCGCATCCCCGAGCAGTGCCGCACTGTGTCCATATCTTCCCTCCGCAGGCCCCCCCACCGACGAGAGAGAGCTCCACCGCTGTTCGGCGGGAAGCGGGTGGTAGACAAGAAGATCGCCTAGGGCTTCGTTCTCAAGATTGTTGTAGCCACCGTAGGTCACTATACTATCTTTCCGGCAAACAGAAGTATGCCACAGCCGCACCGACAGCCCTGCTGAAGGGAGCTGTTCCCACGAGAATACGAGTGAGGGGGACAAGCACAAAACTAGTACGAGCCAAACCCACATTTTGCTTCTTGACTTTCATAAAACTGGCGTGATCGCGTCCCCTCTTCAATAGCAAGCATCAATGGACCCATTTCTATGAGACAGGTACAACCCATTTTCCCTTCAGAAATGGTACCTTTCTGGTCACTCCTGCTTCTGGCACTCGTAGCTGAGGGGTCGGCGTATTCATGGACCAACTCCTCTTACTCTCTGCACTGGGGAGCAAGGAAAGACCACGTGGTGCTACTCGTCAACTCTACCAACCTCATCATTTACGGAGGAACGAATGGCACGAACTGCTTCAATGATCTTACTCTCTGGGATACAGCTGGTACTGGTACTCGCCCTCATGCCTAGCTTCGCCAATGTTAACATAGCAATGGCAGGTACTCAGGGGTCACCCCTCGTTACTTCTGTGGCAAGTGGTTCGGAAGTTTGTAATTATCCCGTCTCCCAGCACGCTGGCTACACCAGCTCGGGCTCTCTGTACATATTTGGAGGAATCGACGCCAGCACCTCAATGGGCGGAAACCCACGAGCTTTTTCCTCCATCTGCTTTCTGTCCCTGGGTACCCCGTCCAAGCAGATCTTTATCAAGAGAAAAATGCTTACTGCCGAACTACACAGGATCTCTGCGATGGCAAAAGTCTACTCTCAGCATCGACACTGTGTGGCTGCACACTGCCGTTGTTACGAACGAAGGAACAGGGGTGATATTTGGCGGCACGCGGAACGGCGGGGCACTGAATGAGATCCATGAATATCAATCAGGTATGGCATGTGGTTGAGCCGCATGACAAAAACTCAACACTCCCTGCTTGGTAGGTGATTGGACAAAAGTATGTTGCGGTGTCTTTGCGAGCGGTGATTATACGGGACCTGCTCTTTCTCGTCGCTGGGGTCACACTGCTGTTGTTAATAACGATGAGGTCTGGTTTTATGGAGGATCCACGCAGCAAGGGGCCTCCTTGACGACTGTTGATCGGTACTTCGTAGGTACGTGTTTTGTAGATGCAGGGCAGGGCATTCTCACCGATTGTGTATGCAGCCAACAGGACGTGGGTAAGTGTCCCAGCCAGCGGTACGGTGCCAGCGGGCAGGTGGGGGCACACGGCCGTGTTGTCGCCCAGGAACGACGGAATGCTGATCTACGGTGGACGCAACTCGTCGGCCTACTTCAACGACATCTGGCTCTATTCCTTTGGTCCTCCATCCTATTTGAATGCAACTTTGCCGTCAGTCCCTAACCGACATCGCATACCCAGACCAGAACGCGTGGACTCAACTGGAAGCCACGGGCGGGATCGCGCGGGCCTTCCACAAGGCCGTCTCCTACGTCGACGCCCAGCAGAAGTGGTGGATGACCGTCTTCGGTTCGTGTACCCGTCGTAGTCATTGTTGATTGAATTGCTGCATTTGCACAGAGAGCCGCGCACTCACCGATCTCGCATCGCTTTCGGTTCGTCCCATCCCCGCCTTGCAGGAGGCGAGCTGTCGAGCGGGGCGGTAACGGCCAACGTGGCGCGGCTCGACCTCGGCGTCCTGGCTTCCCCGTCGCCTACTCCGACGCCGTCGCCCTCCACCTCTCTCTCGCCCTCGCTCTCGCCGACGTCGTCGCCCTCGCGTTCGCCCTCGTCGACGTCATCACCCTCTTCCTCCGCCTCACTGTCGCCCTCCCCTACCTCGTCGCCCTCTCGTTCGCCTTCGCCCACGCCATCAGCCTCCCCTTCATCAACCTCGACGCCATCTGCTTCGCCCTCGTCCACACCGTCGCCGTCGGCTTCAGCCTCACTCTCGCCGTCGGCAACGTGGTCGCCCTCGCTCTCGCCTTCGTCAACGCCATCGCCCTCGCCTTCATCAACGACGACGCCGTCTGCTTCGCCCTCGCCCTCGCCCTCGCCCTCCGTCTCACTCTCTCCCTCGTCCACGTTGTCGCCCTCGCTCTCGCCTTCGTCAACGCCATCGCCCTCGCCTTCAGCAACGACGACGCTGTCTGCTTCGCCCTCGTTCACGCCGTCCATTTCCTTCTCGCCCTCACCCACACCAACGTCGACGCCGACGTCGTCGCCCTCGCCTTCGCCTTCGTCGACGTCATCACGTTCGCCCTCGCAGACTGCGTCGCCCTCCAGCTGGCCTAGTGCGTCTCCCTCGACCGCCGCCTCGCTCACGCCCACGAGCTCCGTCTCGGCGTCGACCACGTCGACCACGTCGCCTTCGCCGTCACCATCCCGCTCGCCCTCTTCTACGCCGCCTACGCTTTCTTCTTTGCCATCGGCCTTACTTCCTTCATCATCATCTTCACCATCATCATCGCCCTCATCACCCTCGTCATCTTCATTGCCCAGCGCCTCGGCGACGTCGTGGGGCAACGGGACGGTGGGAGGTGGTGCCGACGACGGCGGCGATGCGACGGCCGCGCTGGCGGCGGCCCTGGCGGCGAGCGGCGTCGGGGCTGCTCTGGTGGCGGCCGCGGTGGTCGGAGCCGGCGCGGCGGTGCTCTGGTGGCGCCGGCGGGCGCTACGTAAGACCCGCATGACGCTCCAGGAGAAGGAGGCGGGCGTGTTCGGCAAGGTCATGTCGGACCCCAGCCTCGCGGCCCTCCACAACCGCTGCCAGTCCAACCCGCTCTTCGAGGACACCTGGAAGACCGTGCCCGAGTGGCCGCCAGAGGCCTTGTAAATCAAATCCTCGCCTGTCAGATTTCCTTTTGATGATCCAAAAGGAGAACCTTCTACTGCCGAGTTGCAGCCACCATCACCATCATCTTCATCATCCGTGCATCGTCATCTTGAGCGTAAAAAAAGAGAAAAATGATTTTCTTTTCGGTCTGAAGGGAAAAGACCTTTTTCTTTCTTGTTTTTTTTTGATCCGTTTGGGGCGCATTTGCATCTGTGCGTGGGCGAAGGGTGTCTGACGTCAGATCAAAGGAGGGATGGAGGCCAACTCAGCTGAGCTGCGACGACCACAGATGCGACCGCGAGGGGATGATCTAGCGCCGGGGCGAGATCCAGGGCCAGAGAAGGAGCACGGCGGCCGTGTAGAGGATGGAGCAGATCTCGATAACGGGCGATCGATGCAGCACGAGCCCGTCCTTGCCGCTGCCCTCGTCCTCCTCAAGCACAGTGCGTTTCTTCTCCTTCCTCTCCCCCCAGCCCCTCAATTCGCTCCAATTCAAGACGCCTTGATGTTTTTTAATTTATAAATTGATTCATTCATTTCTCGTTATTTATTAACTATTTATTAATTATTATTTTTTTGTATTTTCGTAGTGGGTGCGACAGAAGAGGAGGAGAAGGCCTTTGTGGCGCGGGTCGAGGAGGCGACTGCGGGGGATGAAGGCGACGTCGACGATGGCGAAGGCGCCGGGAGAGACGACCGACAGCGCACGCGGGCCGTGTGCCGCCTCGTTCGGGAGCACCTCTGCACGCGCGACCCCCTACTCACCCACGACCTCGCCCCGAACTGGGTCCACGCCTCTCGTACCCCCTCCCCCCTAGCCGCCACTGTGTGTCGTGCGTGTAATGTGTTGTCGCGTGAGTCGCCGTGCTCAGCAGAGCTCGTGTGCGTGTGCGTGTCGCAGGGTTGGGGCGGGTGGAGGAGCGGGTGGCCCGGTACGCGGACCTGGTGCAGCGGCTACCGCCCGCCAACCGCGCCGCACTCGCAGCACTCGTCCGCTTGCTGGTCGCCGCCGCGCCCGCCGAGCTCCGACTCGCCGCCTTCGCGACCGTCCTCTGTCCCAGCCCGAGCCCGGCTGATGACGTCGACGTCGACCTCCACCTTAAGTCGTGCGTCGCGCTGTGCGCCGATCTCGTCGCCCACTCGGCCCGGCTCTTCCCGGCGAGCGGCGCCCGAGACGAGGCACCAGCGGCAGCGAGCAGCAGAGGCGGTGGTGGGGCCGAGGAGTGGTCGTGGCGCATGGTCGAGGAGCCCGGCACGACATCATCGGAGGTGTCGGGCCGGCAGACGCAGATGGCCCTCTCGGTCGTCATATCGCACGGCCTGGGCGGGACCGCGCGTGCCCGACTCTACGCCACCCGATCGCCCGACGGAAAGGTCCTCCCCCTCCCTTTGTCCCAACGTCCACGCGCACTCGCGCACTCACGCGTTGCCGACTTTCCTCGCGCACGACACGATACGACACACGCACCACGCGAGACAGGTGGTGCTGAGGCTGCAGAATGAAGAGGGTGACCTGGAATCGGGGCTGCTCGTTGAAGAAGAGGAGCCGGCGGCTGGGTCCACAGACCACGACGATGGCCATGACGACTACAACGACCACGGGGTACCGGGCTCGCGGGAGAGCTGCGCGAGCGCGTCCGCGCGCGACGCTGCCAAGCCGTCATCCTCCTCGTCATCGACTTCGCGATCCCGAGCATCATCGTTGGCTTCTTCATCGTTGTCGTCACCATTGCCGGCCGTGTCGTCGAACGATGACGTCGGCCTGTCGTCGACAGGGCCGCCATCATCGTCGTCGACTTCATCATTGTCGTCAATCGCCGCCGTGCGCAGCGGCGGCTTCGCGGCGATGACGGCCGTGTCGCCGCTGCAGCGCGAGTCGCTGCTGCTGCTCCTGCCCACCGAGATTCAGCAGCATATCTACTCGTTCCTGCCTATCGGGGAGATATTCGCCACACTGCCGCTTGTGTGCCGCGACGTCCACCAGACCACCCAGCGCGACGACGTCTTCTGGCACGGCCTCTACGATCTCCACTTTGGCGGGCCGCCGCCGGCCCCCTCCATCGCTGGCGTCGGCGCCTCGGTCGTGGCCGGGTTGATGGACTCGGGCGGCGGCAGTGGCGGCCGGGGCCGGCGTCGTGAAACTGGCAGCCTGACGACGACCCACCAGCGGCACCACCAGATCGTCATCAAACCGACGACCACGACCAGCAGCAGCGGCGGCATAAAGGCAGCGGGCGGGGCCAGGGACGAGGCGCCGGCGCCAGGTAGGCAGGTGGACGGCGAGGAGGACGCGGAAGAGGGCGGCGAGGAAGAGGCGGAGGAGCTCACGGCTCTCGTGTGGCGCAAGGAGTGCGAGCGCCTCATGAAGGAGCTGCGCGACATGGAAGAGGTACGATGTGTGCGGTGAGTGTTGTGTACATGTAGGTCGCGCGTTGTGTGCGTTTAGCGCGACACCGACTGACGACGATGGGCACTGGGGGAGTACAGGACTACGCGCGGGAGATAGCGGTGCTCGACGTGGAGCTGGCGAAGAAGAAGCGAAAGAAGGCGCGCCTGCACAAGCGGCGGCGGATCAAGTACGCCGTCGAGAAGTGCCACCTGCCACTCCTCAAGCGCTTCATCCGCGACGCCGATGTCTCCGTCGACGTGCCCCTCACTGAAAAGGTGCACACGCACAGCACAACACACAACACCACACACACCCCACCGCACACGTACACTTGTCCTGATAGATTGTGAGGGGACAGAAAGCGACGCCGCTGATGTTCGCGGCGATCCGGGGCAACGTGCCGATCGTGAACTGGCTGCTGGCCAACGGCGCCAACGTCAACGCGGTCGAGGAGGGCTGCGCCTGGCAGCCCATCATCCACGCCGCCCAGGGCGGGCACACTGAGGTGAGCACCATCTTCCTCCTTTGGTGTTGTGTGTGAGTGTGTGAGTGTGTGTGTGTGTGTGTGTGGCGTGAACTGAGGGGAGGATGGCAAAAGGTGGTGAGGATTCTGCTGTCGCATGGGGCCAATGTGAACGCGAGGACGGAGAAGGGCGGGACGCCGCTCATGCACGCCACCTACGAGGGCTACGCAGACGTCGTCAAGATCATTCTTGGTACGCACGCACGCACACACAACACGCCACACGCAACGAGCCACGACACACGATGTTATGACTGATGTGGCTGAGGTCCTACGTGCAGCAGAGCACGGAGCCGAGGTGAACACGCAGTCGAAGAACGGCGAGTCGGCGCTCATGATGGCCGCCGAGAAGGGCCACGCCAGCATCGTGCGCATGCTATTAGGTACGCGCCAGCGTTCGTTCAACACGACACGAGCACGGGCTCACATGTGAAGGACCTCAGAAACGGGAGCGGACGCGACGCTGGCGACGCATCAAAGCAAGAGGACGGCGGTGTGGTTCGCGAAGGAGAACAAGCAGGAGGACATCGTCGCCCTCTTCGACGAGTTTGCCAAACCAGCCAACACCACCAACAGCTGAACTATGTGTATTCCACGAATTCCACGAATTCAAATAATTCCACGAATTCCAAACATAACCGCCAAAGTAGGCCTTTTTCCAGTCCGCTCGAGATGACGAAGAGGAAGTGCGGGATGTGTACTGGTTGTCGATGGTCGAAATAAGATTATCATGGCTCAGCTGATGTAACGTGCGAATGATTGTGGACGATTTCGGATCTCTTACTTGATCTGTTGATTGTATCTGGCGCTTGACCGCCAAGGGGCAACCCTTACATCTATCTCTCGAGAGTAAAAGTGGTTGGTTCGGTCTCGATGCAGTCATGAAGGTAAATTATCTTTCCATCCTTCCCCTCTTCTTCATAATCTTGTGTTCTTTTGATGCAAACGTTGTGATGTTGAACCGATGTCACGTAACCTCTTTGGTGGAGGTTACCTTGCTGCTTTGGCCGTTGGCCTCGAATGGACATGCAAATTACCCGACTACTCTCAACAACGCGAAATGAGGGCGAGGCTGATGACGATGATGATGTCGGGCGACGATACAGGACCTGTCTCAGGCTGCGTGGCGGTGATTGCTGCCTGTCGCCCCCCCACCCGTCGCGTGGTATCATCGGGATGCACTGATCAGTGCGCCGGCTCTGACCAACGGAGCTCAGTGCTGGTGACCGCGGCCGGGTATACGCACAGCCTCAGCCACGTGGGATTGCTCCTACGCTCGAGCGACTCGGTGGATCAGGGAGCCAACGAAAGGTGTGTGGTCGCCGACCCAACCCTCGTGGAGTGGCGGCCGACCTGAGCGGGGCGAGATGTGGCGACTCGTGGGCGCACCACAACGTTGGCTCACCTGCCGGCCGGCATGGACGTTCAACTCCCGAACGACCTGGACGTCTACAGCGGCGGCTGGCCGGGGACATGTCCGTGGCCCTTCGTTCTGGCCGGCTCAGGTCCTGTCGCCATCCACGTCCGGACCTCGCGTCGAGTCGGCGACTTGAGTCTGCTCTCTTTCTCTCTCTCTCTCTCTCTCTCCATGGAGCAGCGCCATCGCCCCTCTACGAAGCAGTGCCTATATACCATCAACGTCCTCACATACCAGGTACCAACCACTCTCTTTATCCCCGGTTTGCTTGTTGGGTGTGACCGGTGGTGGGGTTGTGTGTGTGTTGTGTGTGTGTGTGTGTGTGTGTGTGTGTGTGTGTGTGTGTGTGTGTGT
>CDFC01060906.1:2498-14036 GCA_000826385.1 Acanthamoeba rhysodes | reverse complement strand
TGTGTGTGTGTGTGTGTGTGTGTGTGTGTGTGTGTGTGTGTGTGTGTGTGTGTGTGTCGCGTTAGGGAGCCTTGTTGTGAATGGTGAATGCATGCACGTGTGAATGTGAATGTACCTCGATGCCGCGGGCCTTCATGTCTTCGAAGATCTCCACCATCTCCGCCGGATCGTTCTGGCTATAGCTGGCGGCGAGCAGGGCCTGGTACACCACCATGTCCGGCTAGGCCCATCCACCGCGATACATTAACAGAAATTAAAATGCGTGCAGAGAGGAATGTCGCTCTAACACTATATGCATTGCACCAATCGGGTGTGTAGGTACCTGGAATCCGGCGTCGAAACTGTCCTGAAGAGTGTCCCAAACCGCTTTGGGCCGCTATTGGTCCGGAACCGGAAAAGTGGACTGGTTAGAAAACGAGTGGTGGAGGGCAAGGCAGGCAGGCGTGCGTGCCCCGAGACGGTAGTGGAGGAACATGAAGGAGGTGTAGGTGGCCAGGTCGGGGAGATCCAGGCGGCCGATGAGTTCGGCCACGGCGATGATCTTTTCCCGGTCGCAGACCTTGACGCACGCGCCCAGCACCACGTTAAGGTGGAGCACGCTGGGTACCACGCCCCTCTTGGGCATCGCCAGCAGCGTCTCGTAGGCCAGGTCCACCTTCCCCGCCTGCGCTCGCCCGCCACCACCACCACCACCACCACCACGTTGCGTTCAGCCACCAACCACTGATGTCATCATTGGGGGCAACGTCGTTTACCTTGGAGTAGACGCGGAGCAGGGACGCGTAGGTGAGTTCATTGGGCTCCCACCCCTTCTGCTTAATGATCTCCATAACCTGCTCGCCACACGCACATGACACGCGCATGACACGCGCATGACACACGTTAACGTGGGCCAACAACGATGACTGGGGAGGGGCATGTGATGATGCCGTACGTAGGAGGCGACGTTGAGGTCGGCTTTGGTGGCGGCCAGGCCGAGCACCGCGGTGAGGAGGCCCAGATTAACGCACTTCTCCCGCATCGCCCTCTCGAACAGCTCCATCGCGCTATGATCACCGACCCCCCAATCCCACACTAGATGTTAGATGATGATGATGATGATGATGATGATGATGATGATGATGATGATGATGATGATGATGATGATGAGAGGGCGGTGCCTTGTGTAGAATTTTGGCTCGTCGACACAAGCTGTTATGACGGTGGCGTAGGTGTGCGCATTGGGCCGCACTTCGTGTTGCTCCATGATCCGCTACACGACACACACCGCACACCACACACACACGTGAGCCTTGCNNTGGGTCACAGGGAGTAGTAGGTCCGCACCATGACGGCAAAGACCGATGGCAGGTCTTTGACCCGCGCGCACGCGTGGACGAGGGTCGAGAACGTCCACACGTTGGGCTGCACATCCTTTTGAATCTGTTGTGTCGTGTGTCGTGTTGTGCATAGTGTTGTGTGTGTGTGTGTGTGTGTGTGTGTGTGTGTGTGTGTGTCAATCACCAACGAGAGAACTCATTGTAAAATAAAATAAATAGATAATAATGTTACCATGGCGTCGAGGGTGGCCAAGGCGCGCGAGATGTTCATGGTCTTGGCGTAGACGTCGATGAGGGCCGAGAAGGTGTAGACGTTGGGCTCGATCTCAAACTGCTCCATCTCCTTGAGCAGCTCCTCGGCCTTGTCCACATTACACTGCGACGCGCACGCGGCCAGGAGCGACGCAAAGACGTGGGCGTCGGGTCGCACCTGGCGCTGCTTCATGAGCTCCCACGTGGCCAGCGCGCCGTCGAGGTCCTTCGAGGTGGTGCAGATCTTGATGAGCGCCGCGTAGCACCTCGCGTTGGCCCGCACCCCGCGGTCGGTCATGAAGTTCAGCAGCTGCTTGCCCAGGTCGGTGAAGCGCGGGTAGTCCGACATCTTGCCTGCACACGCGCCCACACAGCCCGCATGGCCACATGCATTCCCACCATTCCATGCAGCCCGTACCAATCAGGTGTCAGTGGCCAGTGCACGACGATGACGAGGAGGACGATGATGGTGATGGCGACCACGACAACGACGAGACGGGGCACGACGTACGGAAGACCTGAAGGAAGTGGCTTTGGGTCTGGCAGGTGAGGCGCGGGAAGAGCTGGAGGATGTCGGGGGAGATGCGCTTCAGGAGGCTCTCCTCCCGCGACTCGCCAACGAGCTCTATAAGGTCCCCCAGCTGCTTACCGCCGATCGGCTTGTTGTCCTACTCGCACAACACACCCACCACACGCCTATCAGCGTCACCTCACCGTGCCTTGGCCACAACCACAACCACAACCACAACCACAACCACAACCACAACCACAACCACAACCACAACCACAACCACAACCACAACCACAACCACAACCACAACCACAACCACAACCACAACCACAACCACAACCACAACCAACGGAGATCGCGCCGCAGCGCGGGAGAGGAGCGAAACGGCCAGAGGGTGTGTGCCTTGCGCATCTGGTCGAGGTAGTCGAGGGCCACTTGCTGCTTTTTCGTGCGGTGCTGATGCACATCCCGCAGCACCTGCTGCACATCGCGCCGCGCATGCCGCACACCACCGCTGGCCTCCGCCGCTGTACCTGCTCCACCGCACACCGTTTCACCAGGCAAACGAGTCAGCGACCGCACAGCCCGACCACCACCACCAGCCGCCGCCGCCGCCGCCGCGATCACCGCCGTTGTTGTCGCTGCTGCTCCGTACCCATTCCACGGTGGGGCACGAACGCGCGGGGGCCGTGGAGGCAGAGCGGCGTTTGGTGCCATCGCGTCTTGGCCCAGGCCCCAGTCGGGGCTGCAGAGTTCCCTGGTGCTCCTCCGCCGGCCCGAAGGTCGATCGAGCCCCTGGTTGGTGCGCGTGCTACTCGCGGTACCGTTCGCCCCGTCGGCACGGTCAACAAATCTGCCGCGAGGCCTTTCGTGGTGGTGGGAGCGCCGCCGCTGGGTCGTATGCCGCACCCGGCCTCGCCTACTAACCCCCNNNNCGGACAAACAAGCGCGGTGGCCACGTTCATAAATCTGGATTAAATAAAACCACAAGATATAACAAAAAATAAATAAATAAATGCTATGCAAACATACCCCACCACCACGAGGGAAGCAGGCGCGGGGCCAAGGTGCGATGTTGCCGCATTGACCAAACGTGGCGCCAATGTTGATTGTTGGTCGCCCTGGTATTGTTTTTTCTTTTTCTTTTTCTTTTTCTTTTTGATTTTTTAATTGCGCAATAAAAGGAGGGACTGTGTGTGACGTTGTGGGTCTGGCTCAGCTGCAGCAGCCTCCGTTGGCTGGCTTCTCGGCACCGGCGGGCTTCTGGCCCGGCCCAGATCGCCCGGGAGCAGCCTGGTGGGCCTGTAACAGCGTACGGCCACCAATCAATTGCAACGTCAGCACGACGTTAACAAGACTTGCGTGTGCGTGTGCGGCGGTGTACGCACGCGTATGGTGCCTTCGGGCTTCTCGGAGGCAATGACGCCCTGCTCGATTTTGTCCAAGATGACCTCTGCCGTCTTCAAAAACACCTGCGCCCTCATATCCAAGAGAGCGAGGGAGAGAGAGAAGTATGTTCAGAGCAGGGCCACCGAGGAGGAGAAGGAGGAGCTTTTGATCTGTCTGGAGAGGAGCGGTACGCACCGCATCCACCTTCTCGCCGGTCTTGGCCGACACCTCGGAGAAGCAGTCGATGCCGTTATCACGGGCAAACTGCTCCCCCTCTTCCCAGGAGATCTCTCGTCGATCCTCCATGTCCGCTGTGCCGCCACCACGGTTACCGTTGTCCGACACATGCATTCACACACGCACACGCGCATGCAGGCAGCCTGCCTGCCAGTCATGCAGCCAGAAGATGGTGGATTGTACCCTTGTTGCCCACGAGCATGATCACCAGCTCCGCCCCTGCGTTTTGGTGAATGTCCTCCAGCCAGCCCCGCAGATACTTGAAGGAGTCTCGGCTGTGCATTCCATTCACCGCCGTAAGTAATCGTTCGACCACACTCTACGTTCCACAGAGCCTATTCTATCCGTAGGAGTAGAGAAGAAGAAGTAGAAGTAGAAGAAGTAGAATGCACCAGGTGATGTCGTAGACGAGCAGGGCGCCGAAGGCTCCGTGGTAGTAGGACCGCGTGATGCTCTTGAAGCTCTCCTGTCCCGCCTTTGGTTGGGCAATAAAAAATATATATAAATATTTAAATCCAATAAGGCACACGCGGGAATAAAGATTAAATGAAATATATAAATCTTGTCTTGGTGCACGCCCCTCGAATTGAATGAATTAATGGGAAGGGGAAGGGGTACGGTGTCCCAAATCTGGATCTTGATGGTTTGCCCATTGAGCTTGACGGTGCGGGCGCCGAATTCGACGCCGATGGTCATGTCATGCGATGGCTCGAACCGCTTGTCCGTAAATTGGAGCAGCAACGACGACTTGCCCACCCCCGAAGGCCCCACCACGATGTACTTGAAGCGGTGGTCGTACTCGTTCCCCTGCGCCATGGCTGCTTGCTTTGGCGCGACCTTCTTTCTCTTTTTCTTTTCAACTCCATTTCATTCTTCTTTTCTCGTCGTTTCTCCTTGACAAACTCTTTGGTGGATGGCCAAGGCATCACTCCACAGTGGATGGGTAAGGCCCTTCACCACCACCAGCAGCAGCCTCAGGAAGATATAACACCAAGAAGACAAAAAATGAAGAATTTCAATTGTGCATGTGGGTTGCAGTGCAACCATCACCAAGCTCGGCCACATGTGTCAGGAGAGCCGACGCCAGCCAGAGGCGCGGACGTCGGAGGCCAGGCAAGCCACTCGTAGGCGGGCGTAGGAGGCACCGTGCGGCGGTGGGATTTCGACCACCCAGCGCTGATGGGCGTGCAAGTCGACCACGCGCACATGGCTGCCGGCCACGACCGCGCCTAGCGGGTCCCCAAGGCCCGCCACGGCCTCCTCGGCGTAGTAGGGCGTGGTGCGCCCGACCCAGTAGTGCCCAGGCCGGTCTTCGTCTCCCGCTTTGTCTTCGTTTTCGTTTTCTTCGTTTCGCTTTCGTTCTTCTGGCACGAGGGGCGGTGCGGGGTCGTCCACGATGCAGAGGTATTTGGCGACGAGGTCGTCGAGGCTCTCCTCTTCGCCACCCCCCGTGGCACCGGTGCCAAGCGCCGCGGTGGACTTGAGGTCGTCCATGAGCCGTTCGAGGCTGGCGATTTCGTCATTGCTGTCCACCAGGCACGACCCGCGCAATGCCTCCTCCATGTGTGGAGATGCAGGTGGTTCGAGACCGCACTGGTAGGTTGAACCAGGGTCGCCTCCTTCTCCTTGCTCTGTGGTGGCGTTGTTTCAGACAATGCAATACCCGAGCTTGGGAGAAATCCAAGAGAAAAGCATCATTTCTTTCGCATTATTTCTTTTGTGCCAGCGACACGACCAACGATCGACGATGGCGGCGCGTGATGGCAGTGATGGATCGGATGGCAAGTACCGCATGATTATCGCCAACCACTACAAGCAGATGGCCGACTCGCGCGAAGCGTTCCTCTCCGTCTTTCGCCTCCAGCTCGCCCAGGCCCTCCTGACAGTGCTGCTCTTGGCCGTCCAGCAGGGGGCGGCCTACGCGGCCGGCGTGGCAGGCCCGAGCGCCGCCGCGTGCGCCGCGTGGCTCGCGCTGCCCCTGGCGCACGTAGGTCTCGCCCTCTACGGCCGCCAGGCGCTCAGGAGCAACGCGCCGCCCGCCATCGGCTCCTACATCGTTCTCGTGCTGGGCCTGGCGTCGGCCATGATCGTGGCGGCGGGCTTCGTGGTGCTGTTCAACCCTTCGCAGGCCCACATCCTGGCCCACGGCGCAGGCTTGGCGCCGCTCGTGCTTCACTACTACGCGCCGCTGGGCCTTCTTCTGCTCGGCGCCGGCGCCGCCCTCGCCTCTGCCCTTCACTGCCGCCGCTTTGTGGTCGCGCTGAGCTCGACCCGCAAGAGGAAGTGACACCAGGCTGCCCCAGTTTGTGACGCCATGAAGATGAAGATGGAGATGAAGATGAAGTAGTGAGCCAAATGGCCATTGGGCCTTCTTACATCACCCCACCGCTCTCCTTCTTTTCGGAGGGCATCGTGTCTTGCTCGTCCTGCTCCTGCTCCTGCTCCCGCTGTTGTTTGCGGTACTGCTCCATGGCCTCCTTCTGCTTGGCCGCGAAGGAGTTGAAGCCGTCCATGAACCGCTTCCGCTTGGCCGCGAGCTGCTGCTGTGTGCGCAGCACGTTCTTCCGCCGCTCGGCCGCCGTCAGTCGCTTCTTGGGCGGCGCCTGCACCTCCGCGTCTAGACTCATCACGATCGTCACGATCGTCATCGCCATGGCCGCCCATCATCACCATCAGCAAACGTTTGAAGCCGGAGGAAGAATGAAAGAGAGGCTTGGCACCAGGGACGGCAGTGGGACGCTTCGGTTGCAGGAAGCTGGTCCGATCGACCTCCTCCTCGTCGTCGTCATCGCCTTCGTAGATGGACTTGGGAGCCTCCGTGCCCACCATTCTGCGGACGACGCCCGTGTGGAGTGGAGCGAAGGGTGAGCGAGCCAGCAGGGTGGGAGGTGGAGGTGGTGGAGGTGATGGATGACGGATTGAAAAGAAGAAGGCGACGCAACGCACAGCTTGGCCTGGTAGACGAAGTAGTTGGACAGTGCGCGGATGGCTCTGCAACAACAAAAACCGTAAATAAAGAATAAAGAAATAATAAACAGATAAATAATAAATAGATAGTAAATAAAATAGAGATAGGATGTTTTTTGTACGCACTCGCTCTTCATCGACGCAATCTTCTTCTCGTCGGTCTCCAGCATGTTGGCCTTGAACTGCGAGCGGATGGACTGTTGCAGAGCGAGTTCATTTCCGTTGTAGTGGCCGGCATGCTTGGTCATGCGCATAAGGTCCCGATAGATCTAAATGGCACCCACCTGATTAGCGGAATTGTTCCAAAGGCAGGAGAAGGGAGGCGGTGCTGACCTGCCGGGTGGTTCGGAACGAAGAGATTGCGGCCTCGCCGGCCAACGTGGTCACATTGCTCGTCATCTTGCAAGATTAGTTCAACTAAAGAAAATGCAAAACAAATAAAGGGAATTGATAGAGAAATTAATTTGTTGCATTTTCTTGGAATGCGCGCCAAAACGAAAATACAACGCTTGGCCATTCATTTTCAATTCAAGCCCATCAAATCGATTGAGCTGCCTCGATGCGGAAAGGACGTCGTTCGACGTCGGCTGGCCTGACGCCCAACCCGAAAAAAAGAGAGGCCGAAGAGGAAAGCAAGGATGACGTAGACGACAAGACATCATCTTCACCACCCACAAGCCAACGTACCATTCCGCCTTCATCTTTTTTTCTCTCTCACTTTTTCTCTCCCGTTCTTGGCCTAACCACACACACGAACCCACCGGGGTCGTGTGCCACCAGCGTCATCATCAGGTGCAGCAGCGGGCACCACATTCCAACGGCTGTTTCTCTCCCGCAAACGCCGCCGCACCGCTGATGACGGTGAACAGAACGGGGAGAAGGAAGCGGCCGCCGCCGCCGCTGCCGACGACGACGACGCTGGCCCTGCGAAGCAGCCGGAGGAAGCGCAGCAGCAGCAGCCCATGGCGGGAGGCTTCGTTAGCGCGAGCGGGCGAGCGGTGACGGTCGGCGCAGATAGCCTGGCCAAGGCCCGCCGGCTCATGGCCGAGTGCGCCGACGCATCGCACGAAGAGGAGGAGGCCCAACGACCACAGCAAGGTGGTGACGACGTTGGTCATGCCCCGGGCGAAGACACGGCCGAAGACAACCGCGCGCCACCGCCGGCCTCGGGCTTTGGCGGGTTCACGACCGCCGGCGGGCGCAAGTTGGAGGTATCAAAAGAGGCCCTGCACCGTGCGTCGCGCCTGCTCGACGACGACGACAATGAAAGTAAATCCACCGCCGCCGGATTACCGCCGGACACTGCATGCGACGAGGCCATGGATCTGGTGCGCCGCGCCGCTTTGGTGTCGCTTCTCCTTCCCGCGAGCCTTCTTCTCCCTTCTTCTTTCTTCACCATCTCACGCATCGGCCCATGGGGGAGCAGGAAGCGGAGCAGCACCAGCAGCAGGAGGAACCGTTCATGGGGTTCAGGTCAGGGCGCGGGAAGGCTGTGGTGGTGTCCGAGGCCAGCCTCGCAAAGGCCCGGGCCCTCGTCATGGATCGCGACGATGGCGACGGCGACGGCGACGGCGACGACGCGGCCGAGGTCGGTCCTCTATCACCAGAGGACTCAGCGCCGCCGGCGTTCGTGGGCTTCACCACGGGCAGCGGCCGGCGGCTGAGACCGCCGGCGGAGAATATAAGGCGCGCCATGGATCGACTCCTGGCCGACGGCGATGACGACGACAGCCACACCAATAGGGACCACCCTAACATGGGCCCGCCGGCGTTCGTGGGCTTCACCACGGGCAGCGGGAAGAAGCTCAAGCCGCCCAAAGCGAGCGTCGAGCAGGCCATGAAGCGATTCCTCAACGACAATGACGATGGCTCGTCGGATGTACACGCAGGCGCGCCGGCTTCGGGTTTTGTGGGCTTCACCACGGGCAGCGGGCGGAGGCTCGAGCCGCCCAAGGCCAGCGTCGAGCAGGCCATGAAGCGACTCCTCAACGACCAAGCCGACGGCGAGGCTAACGGCAACGCTGCGCAGCATAGCCCCGGCAGGCGAGGAGAGAAAGCCGGAGGTGAAGACGACGATTACGACGCGCTCAACGGGCCGCCTCCGCCAGAGAGCTTTGGAGGAGCGGGCGGGGCAGCGTTCGGAGGTTTCAAGACCGTGAGTGGGAAGGCCATCAACGTATCGGCGGCTGCCCTCGCGCGCTCCCGGCAACTTCTTGCCGACGACGACGACGGAGAGGGCGGTAACGCGCAGACGGACGGCAAGCGGGGAGAGAAAGCCGGAGATGGTGACTATGACGCGCGCAACGAGCCGCCACCTCCGTCAGAGAGCTTCGGAGGCGCGGCGAGCGCGTTCGGAGGGTTCAAAACGGTGAGCGGGAAGGCCATCAACGTATCGGCGGCTGCCCTCGCGCGCTCCCGACAGCTTCTCGCCGACGCCGATGGAGAGGGCGACAGTGCGCATAGTGCCGGCAAGCAGCCTCGCCTCGATCAAGACGGCGATGATCACTTCGATGCGATCAACGGGCCGCCGCCTCCTGCAGAGCGCTTCGGAGGTGCTGGTGGCGCTGCATTCGGAGGGTTCAAGACCGTGAGCGGGAAGGCCGTCAACGTTTCCGCGGCCGCGCTCGCGCGCTCCCGAAAGCTTCTCGCTGACGTCGACGACGAAGGAGAGGGCGGTGACGCGCAGAGCGCCGGCAAGCGGCCTCCACGCGAGAAAGACGGTGACGACGACTACGACGCACTCAACGGGCCGCCTCCGCCAGCGAGCTTTGGCGGAGCGGGCGGGGCAGCGTTCGGGGGTTTCAAAACCGTGAGCGGGAAGGCTGTCAACGTCTCGGCTGCCGCCCTCGCGCGCTCCCGAAAGCTTCTCGCCGACGCCGACGCCGACTTCGACCCAACCGCGCTTTCTCGCTCTTCACCGCCTCGCACGAACGCCAGCAGTCGCCCCGACGAGGAAGACGAAGATGACGATGCGGATATGCTGCTCGAGCTTTCCTCGTGCGCCGACGACGAGCCAGCTCCCGCCCGCCCGCATTCAGTGGCGGCGGCTCGAGCGGCCGCCGCAGCTCCATCGCGTGCGCCGCGGCCGGCATCCTCCCCGCTGCGGCCCGCCGCCGCTGCCACCCCATTGGGTCCGCCCGTGGCTAGGTCGACGCCATCATCGCACCGTGTACCGCCGCCGAAGCCCACCAGGGGCGAATTCGCCTACCCGCCGACTCCCGTTCGGGCCACTCCGCCTCGTCTGACCTCCACCACCGCCTTTACTACTTCCACAGCCTCCACAACGACGACCACCACCACGACCGCCACTTCGCGCGCCGCCACCGATCCGCCTCGCGTGGTGGTCACTACACCGCGCGCCCCTGCAGCCGCCTCCTCGACTGGCAACGCCGCCACGACCGGGTGCGTTAACCCTTTGAGCTCAACCCGATGCCTGCTGGAGTGTCGGCTGATTCGAGTGTCATTTTCGATGATACAGGCAGCTGGCGCGGAAAGGCCCGCTCGGCGGAAATGCAACTGGCGATCGCCGCGGTGGTGGCGGAGGGGCGGGGGCGCCGCCGGCCAAGCAGTATGCGTACGGGTGCAGCCCCTACAAGCCTCCTCGCGCCAACACTCCGGCTCGCCCGTCGCGTCGCCAGGCGGCCCTTGCCGCGACCGCGGCTCCGGTCCCCGAGGTCGCCCCTCTGCCCCCGTGGCGCTACTCCCTCCCCGGTACCTGAAGCCCTCTCCTTTCCTCAGCTCGTGCGATGTGCGCCTCACACGACACGTACACAACGCTCGACGTACGACACACGACACACACGCCCCAGAGGTGAGTGAGAAGCTGACCCTGAAGCAGCTCGCGGCCAACGAGCCCCAAGACCTCCCCTTGCCTCCTCTGTACGCTACCCCGTGCCTCCACGCACGACACGACGACACGAATCAAGGCACATCGTGACCCTCTATGCGGCGAACAAGGTCGGAGGAGGTGCTGCGAATGGACAGCGACCGGGCGCGCCACTTCCAGTTCACGTGCGAGCAGGTATTCGAGGACATGCGCGCGCACCCGGCCGCCTTCGTGCTCTTCTTCTCGCCCCAGGCCATGAGCGCCCTCAACAACCCCGACGTACGCGCGCATTCCCTGAATCGCTGCTCTCTCTCTCTCTCTCTCTCTCGTCGCATAGCATTAATTAACCCCGTGTGCGTGCGGTGATTGTATGGTGTTTGGCGCATGTGCGATGTGTGCCGGTGTGTGCAGGGGGTGGGCGCGGCTGAAATGCACGCGGTGCTGTTGGCCTGCGGTGCCAATCCCAAGATCATTAGCCCGTACGCGTATCCCCCCCCCNCCCCGTCTGTCACACCCACCGCCTGGCATTAAAGGTTGCAGGAATATATATGTATTACCAAACACAGGGAGTGGACGAGCAATCACTACCGATGGATCGTCTGGAAGCTGGCCGGCATGGAACGACGCTTCCCGCACCAGCTTGGCAACCGGCACCTTCTCCCGCACACCGTCCTCCAGCAGCTCCTCTACCGGTATTGCGCCCCCTGCTACGCCGCACACAGCTATTCTTCGCTGCTGACTGGCGGTGGTGTGGTGTAATCAGATATGAGTGGGAGGTTAACAAGGCGAAGCGGTCGGCGCTCAAGATCATCCTGGAGCGGGACGAATCGGCCGGCCGCTCCATGATCCTCTGCGTCGCCGCCATCCGGTCCTACGGCGGAGATGCGCCGCCACCGCCTCCCNCCCGCCGCTCCAACCACAGGTCTCTGCTCCCCGCCGATCAGGTGTCGCCTGGTTGTTACTGCTGCTGCTGACCCATTGTGTGTGTGTGTGTGTGTGTGTGTGTGTGTGTGTGTGTGTGTGTGTGTGTGTGTGTG
>CDFC01060865.1:57737-76996 GCA_000826385.1 Acanthamoeba rhysodes | reverse complement strand
CGACACACACGACACACACGACACACACGACACACACGACACACACGACACACACGACACGACCACACTACACACGACACGACCACACGACACGACCACACTACACGACACACGACACACGACACACGCGCCATACATTGCCGGTGGTGGTAATTGCCACGTGTATCAACGCGTCGTTGACGTCGGGGGCGAGGTTGGGTGGGGCGTGTGCAGGTGGGCCGAGGAGGAGCAGGAGGAGCAGGAGGACCACGTACGTGGGCGGGAGGAGCAGCAGCGGCTGCGGGAGGAGCTGCAGCATCGGGACCAGAAGGTGAGCTCCTTCCTCGAGCTCCACGCCGAGCTGCTGCGTACGCCTCCCCCTCCCTCCCCTCCCTCCCAAACATGATCGCCGGCAGCCGCTCTCCCGTGTGGCAGGGTCTCTCCCTCCCTCCATTCATTCTTTTGATTGGCCGGATGGCGGGGGGTATAGAGGTGGAGCGGGAGCTGGAGGAGGCCCGGCGGGCGAGGGCCGCCGAGGAGGAGGTCACGCGCCGCTTGTGGCGCCAGGCCAAGCCCGCCACACGCAGCCGCCACGACGGCGGCGACGGGGACCAGGGGAAGCAGCAGCAGCAGCAGCGCGAAGAAGAGGACGACGAAGGCGATGATCGGATGGACGAGGGCGAGGAGGCGAGGAGGGTCGGGCGGGCCATGGGGAGGCGGACAGTGGCGGCCTTGCAGAGGGCCGATGCCGAGAACGCGCGCCTGCGGGAGGTGTGGCAGGCCCTCATCCTCGAGAGCGGCCTCAACTGGGCCGCCGACGAACAACTGCGCGACGTCCTCTTCCGCCTCCAGTCCCCGCTCGCCTTCCTCCACGCCCCCGGCCCATAAGAAGAAGAAGATGGATACAACAATGTATGTAATAGATGTGATTTCTATTTCGTGTGAACAGGCCAAGATGCGGCGGGCAGGTTGACGCGTCAGCGGGGCCCGTGTGGCCGGTACGCCTGGTGTGGCGGCGGGGCGATCCTTGGCGGTAGCGGTGATACCAGATTTTGATGATAGTTCTCTTCTTCATCCTCACCTGTGGTACCTTCTTGGAAACTCTCCATTGCTCATCCCCTCCTTGCATGTCCTCCTCTGCTCACTCCCCAGCTCACTCTCATCTTTGGTTGATGTGTTGGATTAACGGCGGTCTGTGGGTGTGGCTGTGGCTGCACCCTTGGGCTTGATAGGGTTGGCCAGCTGGCACCTGTTGAGTGACCAGGCCTTGACTGCTGTTGTTGTGCAGAGCCTGGTCATGGCCTATTGCCATGTGTTGCACCACAAGTACAACATCTTTGACACCACCATGAAACTGACCATGCCGTCAATGACCAGCAAGCAATGCCCACAGCAGCCAAGTGTTGCTGGTGGGAGGCGCCTGGTGGCTGTGCCACTTCAGTCATGTGCTTGTGCATCAGCAGCCTGCACTAGCACTCAGTTCCCACTAAACACATCCAACACCTACCCACAGCTCAACACCACCACACTCATGGCGGCCATCTCACCCTTTTTCCCTGTTGTGTGTGTGTGTGTGTGTGTGTGTGTGTGTGTGCAGTGGGGCATGTGTGTGGGTGTGGAATGCTGGTTTGACTGTCACTCTGATGCAAGCCAGCATGACTGCGCTGACCACAGCCAGCACACATAAGCAGGCCTCTTTGTTTTAAGTAGTCCTCTCTCACTTGCCAGGTTGCCATCAAGGTGTGGTCAATCACCACAAACATTGCAAGGGGCCTTTATCAAAGAGAATGCCACCACTTGGTCATTGCTGTGTACATTTGTGCATGTTCTGACACCTTTTTGACACTTTTGGAGCACCTGGCAACACCTTTTGGGACCTTTCTCTTGCACACTTTGGCACATCTTGTCAGCTTCTCCACACCAAGGTGCCCATTTCGACACCCTTGCCACACGTTTCCACACATTCCTGCGCATTCCTGTGCCTTTTTATACCTTTTGACAGCTTTTTAGCATCTTTTTTGAGAACCAACCACAAATGAACCAAAATCACCACAAACATTGCCAGGGGCCTTTGTTAAACAGAATGCCACCATTTGGTCATGTTTTTGTACATTTCTACATGTTTGGCACTGCATTTGACACCTTTGGACACCTTTTGACCCCTTTTTGCACCATACTTTTTCTCACTTTTGTGCATCTTGTCAGCTTCTCCACACTTTTGTGCACCCTGGCCACATGTCTCCACACATTTCCACCTTTTTCAGGCCTCATCTTTTTATTTGGGTATGGTTATACACCTTTTTTGCACAACCCATAACACACACAGATGAACCAAAGATCACCACACAAGTTGCCCCCCACCAGGGGGCCGCTATTTTGTTAACTCAAACAGAAATTAATTTCTTTGTAATTTCTTACATTAATGTAAAAAATTAATGTATAATACAATAGCATGTATTGTATGGTACTTTTTCATTCTTACATTAATGTAAGAAATTACAAAGAAATTAATTTCTGTATTCCTGGTTCTGTGGTAGCTGCAAACACTAAAACTTCTAAAAAAACTTTTTTACAGGGTATTCCATGCTAAAACGTGGTTTACCCCAGCTCTATTTCGGTTTTCACTGTTTTAGAGTGGTTTTCCCTGTCCCGCAACTTTTGTTTGAAGTTTTGGACGTTTGCAGCTACCACAGAACCAGGAATAATGTTAATTACATGCTTACTGTCATTTCTGCAAATTGGCCAGTAACTCCATTTGGCAATACCTTGAGGAGTAGGGCTGCGTGGCTTCCCTTGAGATGCCATCCCTGCACTGGCTTGCTGGCGATGTCCATCATGAGGTGGCCACAGCCTAGTTCCAAGATTGAGTTGAGCTGTACACCACAAAAGCAGGAGAGAAGTGATACAGGACCAACAAGAATGTTTCATACTTGTGTGAAGAGCACAGCAGGGTTCACTTGAGATGCAATGTAGTCATAGATGAGGTTGGCCACGAGCTTGCCAACATGGCAGAGGGCGTGCAGCATGCAGAAGACTATGTTGTAGGGGCGTAGAGATGACCATGGGTGCTGTGTTGCTGGCATCCAGGTAGCCACCACAGGAGGGGATTGCTGTGCAGGCTGAACAGATGGACATGAGGGTGCACGCCCTACTACTGGTAGGAGGAGTGGGGGTGGGCCCAGCAGAAGAGCGACAGGAGTGCAAGGAGCACAAAGGGTTGGATGCAACACACCAGCACTGCCTGCACATTCACAGGGGGACCAGTCAGCCAGTTGATGTCCTCCCAGTAGTCAACTTTGTGGATCGTCTCCACTTGGATCATGGCCCTCCATGTCACTGCATTGCCTGGCAGCATGTCCAACTTCACCTGCAGCCTGGTTGTTGGCCTCCAGCCCATAGAGCACTTCCAGCTTGTTCAGGCACATGAAGAGCAGGCTCTTGTCCTGTTGTTGAAGGTAGAGATGCTGGTGATGGTCCCTCTCAGCTGTGATGATATCCCTGATGCCTGGTGGGTGAGCATGGGTGGTGGACCCCTGCTGTGGGATGGGCACTGGCTGCCCTGGCTGCAAGGGCAAGAAGGTATGTGGTCTGTTCCCTGGCCTGGGACATGAGCTGCTCCTGGGTGATGATGTGTTGCTCCAACTGCTCATGCTTGTCATGCTTCTTGTGCCTCAGCCTATCCCTGGCTCAGCAGGCGACTTGGGCGTCATGGTTGGTCATGGCCCACACCATGACTCCACTCATGATCTTGTCCAGGATCTTTGTGTCTGCCACTGTCCCCACTGTGGCCACTGCCAAGAGCTGCAGTGGAATGAGGGAGGAGTTGAGTTGAGTTAACCATGATAGGGCCAATGAGAGGGTTGCATGAAGTGAGAACCACTCACCTTGGGCCTGTCCAAATGTCCCACCCCTCCTGGGGTGTGGGCATGGAGAGAGTGGTGGTTGACACATGCAATATGAGCACTGTGAGCTCCTTGGCCACGTTGCCATGCCACCCAACTTGAGCCTCAGTTGCCCATCCCCACCATTCTTGTGTTCTCACCTTAACTCCAGCATACTCCCTCTTCTGCCTCTCAAGCTGGAGTGTCCCCTTGTCAATCTCCTCCTGTACCCCACTTATTTCCCTCAACAGCCCATCATAAGCCAAGGTGAGATGAGCCACTCCTGCGCCTCCACATGCATGAGGTGCCACAATGCACCACTGGTGGGGGATCCACCACCTAACATGGGCCTTGCTGCTCCTGCAGGCAGTATGAAGATGTGCACATCCACCAATGGGGTGAGTGGTGGCATTGATTAGGGGAAAGGCCCAAGCAGAAGCCCTCAGTACCACATGCCTCACATTTACAGTGAAGTGGACTCACTGCCATCCCCCCTCAGATTGCTGGACACACCAGGAGCAAGATGCCATTCATCATCCAACACATGTGCAAAGTCCAGTTCTGGAAACAGCCCCACCTGCTTGTGAACAAAGATCTTCCTGGAGTGGACACCAACAGGTTGACAGCTTGAGAACAAAAATCCTCCTGGAGTGGACACCAACAGGGACTGCCCCACACCAGCTAAATGGTGCCGCCTTGTTGCAAAAATCGGCGCGTACACATACGTGGCAATTTTGCATGGACAATTTGGAGATTTGGTGGAGTTTTCACACAAAAATCGTCGCATACGCATTCTTGACGATTTCACCAACCCCAGCTTGTTGTCTCGTTTCATGACCAATGGGAGGGAATGTATTGTTGATGATAGGACACTCCAGTGACAGAGTCATGTCACAGCCACACACTGTCACACCACCACCTCACACCACCTTGATGCAAAAGAAGCCAATACTGGGCACTGCCCTGCACTGTGTAGACCAAGGCTGAACAGATGGTTTGCACTTGACCATAGTCAGGTTTTCACATGACCACTTCCTGGTTTGCACACAACCAGGGACCAAGATCCACCAGCACCACCAGTGGTTATAATCTCTTGCTATCACTGTGGGGTGGGTGGGTGCTAACACAAGGTGGTGGAGGTGTGGGGAAATGGTGGGATTGGGTGAATGTGGTGAAAAGTGGGTGGGTGGTGAATGATGGTGAAGTGGGTGAGAATGGTGATGTGAAATGTGTGTGAGGTGAACTCAAAGCCACTGAAAACCGCCAGAAGGCTGAGATGTGAAGAGGACACTGCGAAAGAAGAAGGATACTCCTCAGGACCGCCAGCTCCTACCTATATAGACCCTTGAATCACCAATACACTCCTTTTCACCTCCCATTCCTGCCATTCCACTCCAACAAAAATCACACTTTTAACTCCATAACCTTCATTAGATAAGCCCAAACACCTGCTCACCTTGTCAAGGTGCAACACATGTGCCTCTTCTTGAAAATATAAACAAGCTGAATCCCACACCCCTGCCTGACACCAAACTGACCCCCAAACAACAGCCCACCAGACTTGGATCATCTGTTTTTGGACACAGTCTCTCTTGTTTATAGAAAAATTCTGATGATGCACATTTTTTTTTAAAATCATGAACTGCCCACTTAAATTCATTTTTAGGCAGTCAAAATCACACTCCCCTCAATGGCCATGACTCAACTCACATTTCATCTGGCCAGAGGTTCAAGGCTGGGAGTCAGTACTGTGGACCTATACCACTTCCTGCCTCCCTCTTCCCTCGCCCAGCCACAAGAACAACCACAACTGTGCAGCAGTTGTTGTTGTCAACAAAAATGCACAGGACTACAAATTTCCTCCTTTATTCCAGAATAACTGTCCACCCTTCTTTCCTGTTGCATTTTCTTTTTTGGCCTGGCTTTACAGCTCCAACACCTCTGTTTCTGTCCCCACAGGCGATTTGCCTTGGCTCTATTGCTGCCTTGCCTGAGAGACTTTGATTGTTTTATTTTGGCTCCCACCATACACCAACTCACAATTGCAGATGTAGCTTGCTTCTTTGACTGGTTCCCAATATCTCTTGCACCACCCCCTTTCAAGACACCTGGGCCAAATGGGAGATATCCTTACCCCCCCTCCACAGGGCCCATTCAGCACTTTTTGCATATTTTGGTGTTTTTCCAGCCTGACATCCTGCTTTAGTATTCGTTCCTGGCTAAGTCGCGGATCTTCGCCCGGTGCCAGTACCGGCGCCAGCGACGACGAGGCCCTGGCCGCCAGCTTTGAAGTGTGTGTCTGCAGAGCTGTGTTGCAGCGTCTGCGCAAGGTAGGGGAAGAGAGTAGGCTTGTGGGTCTTGGGTAGAGCACAAGAAATGAATGTGGCAGGGTAGCAGCAGTCAGGGTCAGATGGTCCTTGCGCAGACTCTCACCTGCCACCTCCTCGGCACCGGTACTCCCCCGTTGGACTTCTTCATCGCCCGCGCCGTCTTCGTTGCCATCTTCGTCGGCCGGCGTTACAGCAGAGAAAGGCATGTTCTCATGTCATTTGTCATCACAACAAGAGTACTGGTTGTGTTGAGCACTACCAACAAGGCCTCTTCTCGTTATTAAGATGACAAGAACAAGTAACGAGAAGAGGCGTAACCATGGCGATGATGGGCAGCGCCTGAAGAGGAAGATGGGGCGACTGGGTCCTTATCCTCTCTTCAGAGGAAGCGCACCGAGAGGCCGACCTGGAAGGGCTGGACGAGGTCGGTGGCGGCCTTGCGGATCGGGTGGGAGAGGTTGAGCTCGACGCGGCCGAACATGGTGCGCAACACCAGCCCCGCACCGACCGCCGCTCGCACGTCGTCCGCCGAGAACAGGTCCTGCACGTTGGCCGCCACCGATCGACCTGCACCGAGGCGGCACCCACACCCACACGTCACCAACCATCGAGGAGACACGTGCGCGGGTGATGGGGCGGGGCGGTACCAGGGGTGGGCTGGCGAAGGTTGCCGGCGTTGGCGAAGAGGTGTCCGCTGACAAAGTCGGGCACGTCGCGGAGGGGGAGAGGGAACGAGAGGTGAAGGGAGCCCGCCCAGTAGGCACCGCCTCCGAGCGCCCGCTGCTGGTGGGAGGGACCCACCGCGTTGTATTGGAACCCACGGATCGAACCTGCGGCACACAATGCGATCACCGCACGCGTCAGACTCCCCGCGTAGCTCGTTCCATTCCTTGGTGGCTGGTGGTAGGAGGGAGGTTCGTACCGGGTCCGCCGAGGAAGAAGCGGTCGACGATGCGGGAGCCGCTGTCCAGCGCGTGGAGGTACCCGGCCTTGGCCAGCACGTTGAGCGACTGCGGGCGCGCGTGCGAGAAAATTTTGCGGATTAACGGGAGGACACCCGACGAGTTAGAGCGCGGGGCGTACGCAGCGCGTCTTGCCGAGGGGCAGGTTGAGCTGGGCCGCCATCTCCTGCTTCACGAATCGCACGTCGCCGCCCAGGCCGGCAAGCTCCTACGCACCCGACCGCACACCACGGATGAGTCACACGACCACGACCACGACCACGACCACGACCACGACCACGACCACGACCACGACCACGACCACGACCACGACCAGCACGAGCCACGTGTGGGAAAAACGTGGAAAGATAGATACGACATAAGATGGATAAGATTGAGTCGAGTGTTGAGACGCACCGTGGAGGAGGTGAAGGCGTGGCCGGTGGTGGGGGTGAGTGGGTCGTCCCGGGTGTCGTGAGCGTACACGTACTTCACCGCCGACTTGAGCGAGTGGCCCGCGTGCGAGCGCAGCGCCAGCGGGGCGCTGCTCTCCGGAATTACATGACGCGCGCTCGCTTCATACGACACCTGCCCGCCACGACACGACACGGCACGCACACACGACACGACACGACACGACCAACGACACGACACGACACACGACAGGCATGAGTTTAAGCGGGTGGTGGTGGGGAGGGAGAGGGTGGCGTGCCTGGTGGGAGGGGAGGGAGTAGCGTAGGGCGAGGCCGTGGGTGGTCTGGGTGAGGGCGCACCAGGGGAGGCGGTGCGAGGCGCGCGTGGCGTCGGCCTCGATGTGGCGTGGGCCGGGGCCCTGCCCGAGCACGGGCCGCTTGAAGGCCAGGCTGAACGCCGAGCTCCAGTGCTCCCGCCAGTTCGACGCGCCCACCTGCGCGCTCACCGACACCGTCTCCGCCCGCCCGAACGCGTTGCACAACCCCACCGTCGCTTGCTGTTGTTGCCCACAATCCCAACCCAATGACCAACCAATCGGTTTACCATTAATCAATCAATCAACCAATCATTGTCACAGCCGCGGCCAAGCACGCGCGTGATTAGTTAGTCCGTTGACGCGTAACGCGAGCTTAGCTAGGGGTGTCGGGAGACGTACGACGTCGGGTTCGTTTTCGCCGACGGTGGTGGAGGTCTTGACTTCGATGCGGGTGAGCTTGTGCTCGACGAGCTCCACGCGGAGGTCGCACGCGGAGGGGTCGGCCGCGGCCACGTCGTCGGGCAGGTCGTCCAGGACGAGGTTGACGGACTTGAAGATGCCCAGGCCCTTGAGCTCGCCGGCGGCCTCGGCCACGCGCGCCAGAACCTCGTCAAAGGTGCGCGCCTTGAGCACGGGCTTCACGCACGCCGCCACCACGTCCGGTCGCGTGCGCCGGTTGCCCTTCACCCACACGCGCCGCACACGCCACGCATCCTCGCCCCTCACCCCCAGCTGAGAGGTGACGTGGCCAACAGAGATTACAGCCCCCCCCCCACCACACCATTTGAGCGCACACATCCGAAACGCAAGATTAATTCGGAGCCGGCCGAGTCGAATTAAAAAAAATGGCTTAATAAATAATTGGAGGATGGTGGCAGAGCAAGAGAAAGAAAGAAGGGAGCGCACATCTATGGGTTCGTCTTCGTCAGTGAACGACATATCGAGCGGCCGGTGCTTGTTTGTTTGATTTTTGGCGGGAGATGTGGTTCAAAAAGAAAAGGCCAGACATTCCGATAAGCCACTGTGGAATTTCCAAGAAATGCCAGATTCCAAAATGGAGGAAAAAAGCCGCCGGCAGCGAAGGCCAAGCAATCTACTTCTTGCCTGGCCAAGACACAAGGCCACAGCTCTGAGACATTTGCAACGCCAGATGGCGGACCCAGGCGCGGCTCCTTCGTCGCCGCCACCTTCTCCCTCCGCGCCCATGGGAGGCCCCTCAGAGGTGCCCATGAAAACGAGCAAGGAATTGCGAGTAGAGGAAATGTGTCCCGATTGTAAGAATCCCAACGGCGAATTCATGGAAGGTGCGCACCAATGTCATTTATGCAGTTGTTTTTGTTCTTTCACTTCCCTCTTCTTGGGTGACTGGATCACAATTCCATCCATCCATCATCATCATCGTTGCCTTGTTGCCCCTCTTCTCTAATCGCTGTGCCTCCAGATTTTGCAAATGGAGATATGATCTGCAGGGATTGTGGGCTGGTGGTGGGTGATCGCATTGTGGACGTGCGGTCCGAATGGCGTAACTTTGCCGACAGCGGTGACGACCCGAGCCGCGCAAGTCGCGTCAACGACTGGCTTCCGTCGGGCGGGTTGGCCACCGAGATCGCGAAGCTGCCCACGGGGCCCAACGGACAGAACAACGGGCAGGGCGCCGGTGGCAAAATGTCGCAGTGGCAGCGCCGCATCCAGCTCAGCCAGGGCGACCAGAACCTCCTCTCGGGCTTCGACAAGATCACACACATTGCCGAGATCCTCGTCCTGCCCCAGAAGATCAAGGTACCACCCACCTGTCCTCGTTATGTTGGTTGTTGTGTGTTCTGACCGCACGCACGCACGCACGCACGCACACAGAACAAGGCCAAGGAGCTGTATTCGTCGTTTGAGTCGAAGCGGAACAAGTCGATGCGGTGCAAGAAGGACTCGATCGTGGCGGCGATCATCTACATGGCCTGCAAGGAGGAGGGCGTGCCGCGTACCTTCAAGGAGATCTCCAAGGAGACCGAGATCTCGGAGAAGGAGATCCGAAAGTACTACCGCGCCCTCAACAAGATCCTCCCCAAGGGCACCGGCCGCACCTCGGCCTCCGATCTTGTGGTATTGCCCTCGCGCCCTCCTCGTGTGTGTCGTGTGTTACCTTTGTTCATGTGAGGCTCACAATCTATCGATGTGCCATGGCCATGTTGCAGAATCGGTTCTGTTCGAAGTTGAAGTTGTCCAACGAGATCATGAACCTGGCGACGGACATCGCCAACAAGGCGGCGGCCTTTCTGGAGGGCAAGTCGCCGTCGTCGATCGCGGCGGCGTCGATTCTGCTGGCCACCAAGCTGCAGGGCGAGAAGCGGTGGGAGAAGGACATCGCGGCCGCCGCCTCCATCTCGCCCACCACCATCCGCAACGTGTTCAAGGAGCTCCTGCCCCACCAGGAGAGCATCCTCCCCGAGGGCTACCGCCCCCTACAGAACGCCACCGCCTAAGACTTGGCGGCCCTGCCCCTGCCGGCGAGAGATACCCACGTGCTCGGCCCCGACCCCGCCGCATCTGTGGAGGAGGGAGGAGGATATGCCGTGCCGCCGGTCGGAACCCACCGGTGCCCACACACGATGCGCCTCTCTCTTCGCGCCTCCTCCCTCCGTGTATTTATCCGCGTGGCGTGCGGCTGCCGCTGCCGCCCTACTTTACCGCGTCATCTCCTTCTCTCCTGTACAGCAGCCGAGCGTGTCTGTCTCCCACCGCACACCTCACCGGCGGCATGCACACCGACATGTCACGATAATAATTATCCTTAAAAAAAAAAAACACTTGTTGTCCAGGTCAAGCTAAGCTGACACGTAGGGGAGGAGGCGGCTGGAAAGGGCGGCCTTCTTCCACCGCTGGGCGAGGTTGAGGGCAAAGGCCGCGTGTCGCCTCCGCTCGTCGTGGGTGCCCTCCATCTCCTCCACGAGCCGCACCACCGCCTCTTCGTCCGTCCTCCGCTGCCGAATCAGACTCACCAGCGCCGCCCTGCTCCGTTCCACCAAGCACGCAATCAGCACAAAAAAAAAAAAAAAAGCCGGCGCTCGCACAAATACGCACCTCCGCTCCGAGTTGGCCTGGGTGTGGCGGGGAACTGGTCGCGGCATAAAGAGCCGAGAGAGCGGGCTGCCGCTGTCGGCGGCGGTGTCGGCCTCGCTTGCGGCGGCCGACGGTGGCGGGTATTCGTTGTTGGCGGTGGCGTCGCCGCTCTCCGTCTCGTCGGTGCTCAGATCGAGCTCGCCCTCCTCGTCTTCCTCGTCGCCCATCATCTCCAGCGAGGGCCTCCTTTGCTCCTGGCCGGCCTCGTCGCCCATCTGTTCCCCCTCCAGCTCGCCCTCCTCGCCCTCCTCATCGTCGTCTTCGTCGTCGTCGGCCAGGTCGTCCACCGCCAGCAGCCGGCCTTCGAGATCGACGCCTGGATGCGGCGACGAGGTGGGCTCCTCCTGCAGCTCGCCCTCCTCCTCCTCCTCGCCGCCCACGCCGAGCGCGCCGGCCAGAGCCTCGGCCTGGGCCGCCTGCGACGGCTGGTGCAGGGCCGCTGGCGGCGACGGCGTCTGGTCGTCTGCCGGAGTCGGGGCAGTCGCCGAAGCGGGCGACGCCCCGACCGCCGCTGCCTGCTGTGATGTGGGCGCCGCCAGCTTCGGCTTCTTGGCCCTGTGCACCACCGCCGCGCCACATGGCCGAACCTTTTTAGAAGCTGGGGAGGGGGCGGGCAGGGCGGGTAGGGGGCGTACTGGGGAAGGGGGTGGGAGGCGGGTTTGCTGGGGAGGGAGGAGGGCATGACCTTGCGCTTCTTGCTGCGGAGCGGGAGGCCGGCGCCGCCGGCGCCCAGGCCCTCGTTCTCGGAGGCGGCCTCGATATCGAGGGCGTCGATCATGTTGGCCATCTTGCCTGCCTTGTCGGCGCGCGCGACCACGAACGGGTTGCCGAAGAACACGGCCCGACGCTTGGGGTCCTCCTCGATGGGCCGCAGCTGGTTGCGCAGGATCTCGTGGTAGTTGCCCATGTGGGCGATCGGCACCGAGTGCGCTCGTGCCGTCTCCGTGTCTTTCTTCTCGCTCTCTGCACGACACGACACGACACAGCGAGGCGTGAGGCGTTGATGAAACGGCGCCTGAGCCAAGGGTCTAGTAGCAGTAAGGTACCGAGGCCGAAGACGAGGCGCGCCTGGAGCTGCTTGACCTGGGCGAGGAGGCCCGTACGCGCCACGCCCCACTTCTCCCCGTTGTTTGTGTTGTTGGCCTCCGCTGCGGCGAGTGACTGAGATCGAGCGGTCTTGCCCCGCATCCGCTCGGCGTCGTACTTTTGCTGTGTGCGCCGACCACCACCACCACCACATCATCATCATCATCAGCAACACACACACACACACACACACACACACACACACACGCCGCAGGCATTGGGGAGAGGGGGTTGTACCTGGGCAAGGAGCTTGATCTTCTGGAGGTGGGTGTTGATGATGTTGGTGTAGCCGTCCTCTATGTGTTCCGGCACGGGAAACGAATATCGCTTGAACGCCGCCCGCAGGTAGGGGAAGTAGTACGGCGGCAGGCGCGCCAGGTACGAGTCAAACTCCTGCGCAAGTTCGACATTTCCGTTGGGCGATATTAGATACAAACCGTTTTTTTAAAAGTTAGAATACGAGTCTGGAGGAAATATAGCTAACCTTGCGCCACTTGTGGTTGGGCATGTTGCGGTGGGTGTTGATGAGTTCGTCGAGGAGGGGCCACAGGCGGGGGTAGTTGTAGGGCAGCACCACCAGCGTCACGCTCTTGTGGCCCGTCTTGCGCGACCGCGCCGCCTTGATGAAACCGAACGGCTCGCCCGCCCCGCCGCCCGGCCCCGAGTTCGCCGCATACACCTGGCAGCACACTTGCCCCGTCTTCACACCCGACCGCACGCGCGCACAACGTTTGAGTCGCGTGCAACTGTGCGTGCGTGCGTGCGTGCGTGCGTGCGTGCGTGCGTGCGTTCCTGTACCTTGGACTGGGAAAGCTGTGTGATGAGGGCGCTGGTGAGCGGGCAGGGCTCGACTTCGTATTCGTCGAAGGGAAAGCCCGGGTAGATGTAGGGTTCGGTCTCGGCTTCGCGCACGAGCAGGACTGGGTGGGCCACGCGCGCCGGGAGCAGCTGGTCGGCGGCCAGGCCCAGGATGGCCTCCGGCGGGAACGATTCGGGGAGCGGCCAGTTGCCCAGCGGCAGCCGGCCCTCGATGGGGCGCAGGAACAGCAGCCGATGCGGAGACGCCGGAAGCTGCAAGCCTGCTCAGGCCACACGACACACGACGACGACGACGACGACGACGACGTTAGCACAACACAGACAACATGCACACGAGAACGAAGGACCGGCGTACCGGTCGGAGGGTCGTCGGGCAGGCTCATTCGGTCGAAGTTGACGACAAGACCGCCCGTGTTGAGGCGGCCCACGACCGACTCCACACACCCCAAGAGCGTCTGTACGACAACAAAGCACGAACCCTTACTCATCCGTGCGTGTGCGTGTGCGCGTGCGCGTGTCGAGAAATCGCACCTTCATGCAGGTGGCGACGTAGCATTTGCCGCCAGTGACCTCGCTCATGGCGGTGAGGTGGGACGACGGGCTTCCTTGTGGGTCGCTGGGCACTGGCGCGCCCGACGGAGCGCCGCCGGGCGCGTCGCTGGCCAAGGTGGACGGGGGTCGCAGGAGGACGCTGAACAGGCGCTGGTCCCACCGGAACGGCTCCACGGTCAGCTCCGATCCCGGCTGCGGCGTGGGCGGCAGCACCAGCTGCACGTGCGTCGGCGTGGAATGTGCAATGTCAGTAGTGAGGAATGCAACAGAGCGAATGTGGGGAAAAGTGCGTACATTGCCGAGGACGCCGGTGTGGCTGGTGAGGGCGCCGCCATCGGTGAGGAGAACCACCACCGACGGCTCCGGCAGCCATGGAATGCGACCCTGATGATCGGCATCCGCCGCGCGCGGGTGAGAAAGTCATGACGCGCATTGGGAAGGCGAATGGGGAAGGGGGGGGGGGAACTCTCTCGTACGAGGCCATAGCTGTCAAAGTTGGAGCTGAAGCGGACCAGGTTGAGGAGGTCGAACGCACGCTTGAGGGCGGCGCCCACGGCCGACAGGTCGGTGGCCACCAGGTTCTTGACCTCCTCCGTGAACTTCAGGAACGAGTCGTTGCCCCACCCCACCTGCACAGCATCCGTCATCATCATCATCATCATCATCATCATTATGATTATGATTATGATTATTATGTTTTTTTCACGATCTTATTAAATTAAAATAACAGAGCCGAATGGAGTCCTTCGAGATGCGGCAAATGAGAAGGGTGAAAAAGAATGATCACAAATATAAAGATATATAATGTAAATTAAATAAGGAGAGAGAATTGGCGGTGCCTTGATGCCCGAGGGGCCATCGTCGAAGGTCAGGAGGAAGAGGCGATCGAATCGAAGGTCGCGTCCGCGCACTTTGAGGAAATGCTCGATGGCAGCCTTGGCACAGTCGAGCAGGGAGAGCCCGTTGTAGATGCGCTGATTCATGCTCGCGCTGGTGTCCACCACAAACACCACATTTGTGACCACCACCGGCCCTGGCCTCGCGCCCTGCGGCACCTGCGGAGGCACCTGCTGCGGCGGCGCCTGCTGTGCCATCAGGCCGGGGTCACCACCGCCTCCTGCTTGCCCCTGGCCCCGTGCTGCCATCTTCTTCGTCCCGTGTGAAAATGAATAAAAAAACAATTTCCTTTTGTTTGTCGACAAGAATACAAAGCTGAGGGAATTCTTCAGAGGCTGCACTTGGTGTGCGTGTGCGGTGTGTGCGGCTTGGCGTCGGGCAGCAGCGCGCTCTGCACGAGCGAGACCACTTCCTCGGCGCACCCCCACGCGACGGTGAATCCGCTTCCTTTGATGGTGTTCGCGTTGTGAGCGCGCAACTAGAATGAAGGGTTGCCGATGGTCAGCGAGGAGAGAGTACCGCCATGGCCGTAGTTGTGGATGACGGTCTTCTTGGCTGTGCCGTAGGAGAAGTCCTCCTTCTCCAGACGCACCTCCGTTCTACGTCCCCCCCCCCNCCCCAAACGCATTCCAAACGAGACCCGGTAAATTCCACGAGGTCGAAGCACTGGCCACCGGCGGTGTCTGCGTACCTGGCCGGCCGAAGTCCAACCAACACCTCGAGCACCTCGATGTCCTTCCTATGGAGCTTGCCCGCCGACAGGTTCTCGGCCTTGCGCAGAATCTCCTCAGTGGTACGTTCATTCACGTTGGTCGACCAGTCGTCTGTGTTCGCAATTGCGCACGCAGAAGATCTTCACCATCACCGTCGATGGTCGTTTAGAAAAGGAGCAGCCTGTACCCTTGATGGCGGTGCCGCCCAGGATGACGTCGTTCTGCCTACTGATAAAGTAGCCCAAACTGTTGGGTCCTTCCTCATCGCTCACCTGCTCCGGCGCACGCAGTCATGAGAAAGAAAGAAGCCACGTGAACGCACCCACGCCACACGCCACAACGCACAAAACCGGGTTGCGTCCGTACCGTTCGGTCACAGCCGACCTGCCGCACGCGCACGATCTGCCCACGGAGTGGATAGACCTGTGCGTCGACATCGGGGCGTGTTGCGTTAGCCAGCTTCGGCAATGATCATCGACCAACCGCATACGCAGGCCAGGCGGTGGAACAAGGCCACGTACGTGTGGGTCGTTGCACAGCCAGCGGGATCCGATGCCGGTGCAGTTGATAACGACGTCGAATTCGTGGAATGCCTCGCGCAAGTCGTGCACCTCCCTCTGCACGAGGGTCACTGGCGGAGGTACAGAGGATCGGCGGACGAGGAGAAGAGTCAGTCAGCACCGGCCGCACCACCTCGACGGTAGCAGGGCACGTCGCGACGACATCGATGGTGTACCGCCTTCATCGCGCAGGCCCTGCACGAGCTGTGCCAGCAGCTGAGGCACCTCGACCACCAGCGCGTCCACCACGAATCCTGTGCAACCAAAACCCTTAGATTTCTACGCATATATGTGCGATCGTGTGCGTGTGTCGTGTGCGTGTGCGTGCGTGCGCGTGTGCGCGCATATGCACCATCGGCATACTCGGCCGGCAGTTCGTCGGGATTAAGCCGCCTGTAGGAGGGCATGATCTCCTTCCTGTTGCGGAGAAGAAAAGATGAAGTCAGGCCCGGTCAAGCAGTGATGGTCAGCTTGGAGGGCACCGACCAGTACGGATCAGCGGCGAGGCGTTGCGGGAAGTACTCGTAGCACTTTTGCTCGCGCACCAGCTCCGCCGACGACGCACCACCCTGGCACGCCTCCGCGCCCATGTACCTGTGCCACAAGCCGGCGCCCACCCGTGAACAACGATGTGCACACCAACAGTGCTGCACGCCGCCCACGCGAACTGCGCAACGAGGAGAGTTCCAAGAAGGAAACAGCAGAGGATGGAGAGGGGGGTACCGTTGCCGGTAGTGGCGGAAGGTGGCGGCGGTCCAGCTCAGCACGCGATGCGGCGGACTGCACAGGTACGGACACACCAACCCTCCCGCTACACCACAAAAAATATAGAGATAAATAAAAGGAGTAATAGTAATAAATCATCGTCAAATAATAACAATAAATAAGGGCATGCTCTTGTACCGATGTTGGAGGTGGTATTGGGCGGAAAGTCCTTGGCCCAGAGGGTGAGCGGCACCTCCGGCAGCGCCTCCCGCAGCATGGTGGCCACGGTGAGGCCCACAATGCCGGCACCCACGACCACTACCTTCGGACGTCCCATCTCTTCCGCGTGCTCTTGCCGATAGTGCAATTAAAGATAAAGAAAATACCACTTTAGAATTATTAGCCAATAATGCCAGGCACGCAACTGGAATTTCCGGCATGTGCCGGTTCGGCGGTTGCTTCGGTGTTTTTCATACGAGCAACCAATCAGCGTCGGCCTGCCTTATTAATGACAGGAGATAAAACAAAATATCACCAGAGAGTCGCACCAGACAACAACCAACAACCAACAAGAACTGCAGCAGCAGCAGCCAAACACCAGCAGGGGCCCCAACATAACTTCAGGTTTTACCTCCAGCAAAAACCACACGGCATCGCTCCAGCCACCATGACAGAGCCGGGGAGCAACAACAGCAGCGCCAAGGCGGGCAAGCTCGCCCAGCTCTCCATCTTTGAGGCCAAGGCCGACCACCTCGTACGCGCGCGGCCTCTCCCCATTCCCTTCCCTTCCTCTTTGACAAGCGTTAGTTTTTTTTTTTTGCTGACGTCATGTGGGGGGGTAGGACGATGGTGCGACCAAGAAGCCAATGGCGGCCCAGAGCGGGGGCGGCGGGCGTTTCGTGGCGGCCGAGGGCGACAAGTGCGAGGTGTGCGCCAAGCGCGTCTACATCGCCGAAAAGCTCGAGGCACGCGTGCCCCCCTCCTTCAATCCATGACATGTCTGGTTGTTGGTTGGCTGTTTGGTTGGTTGGCTTACACCAATGGGGGGGGGTTCCGGCAGGCGGACGGGCGGATATTCCACAAGAGCTGCTTTCGGTGCGCCCACTGCAACGGGGCCCTCAAGCTGGGCACCTACGCCTCGCTCCAGGGCAAGTACTACTGCAAGCCCCACTTCAAGCAGCTCTTCGCCCTCAAGGGCAACTACGCCGAAGGTACCCCCGTTTACGCGGTTACCGGCCAACGCGGGCGACCACCAACCAGCGCTGTCCATTTTATTTCATTTCCTTAATTGGCGGACACGTGCGCGCGGCTCTAGGGTTCGGCGAAAAGAAGCCGCAGGACGTGTGGATGCGGGGCAAGGAGGGCGGCGAGGAGGAAGCGGACGCCGCGACGGCCGCGCCGGCGGCAGCCGGTGACGCGGCGGCGGAGGAGCGGCGCCGGCGGGAGGAGGCCCAGCAGGAGCGGGAGGAGCGGCGGCAGCAGCAGGAGCGGGAGGTGGTGATGAAGGCGGCGCGCGAGCGGGAGCGCGAGATGCAGAAGCGGGACGAGGACGCCGCGCGGCAGAAGCGCGAGGAGTGGGAGCGGCGCGAGCGGGAGCGCGTGGCACGCGAGGAGCGGGAGCAGGACGAACGCAAGCGGCGCGAGGCCAGGGAGCGCGAGGCCGCCGCCCAGCGCCAACAGCAGCAGCGTCAGCAGCAGCAGCAGCAGGCCAAGAAGAGCAGCGGCGACGAGGCCGAAGCCGCGGCTGCGGCGAAGAGGAACGCGGCGGCGGCGGCGGCGGCGGTGGCCGAGAAGGAGCGCGAGCTGCAGAGGCGGGAGAGGGAGGTGGCGAGTCGCGAGCGGGAGCTCAAAGACAAGGAGCGCGAGCTCGAACGTCGGCAAGCCCAGCAGCAGCAGCAGCAGCAGAGGAGCCCCGCCATGGCGAGCGGGAGCGCCGGCAGGAGGAAGGAGCAGGAGCTGGAGCGCAAGGTGCAGGAGCTGCAGGAGGCGCTGGCGGCCAAGGACAGGCAGCTCCAGGCCGCCAGGTCGACGGCAACGCCCAAGGCCTCGGCGCCGGCCGCGCAAAGCGGCACCGGAACGGGTGGTGGTCGCTGGGGCTGGTACGCCTTCGCCGTGACGCCCTACGTCGTGTGCACCCTCTGGCTCGCCTACCTCTGGTCCTAGGGCCCGGTCGCCCACCCACCAAGCACCAAGCACCAAGCATCATCGCGTGGCCGATGGCCTTCGCCGCGTTCCAGCACCAACCCACAACCGTGGTGGGCAACATGTAAATAGCGAAACGTTTCAATTTTAGTTTTTGTTTTCAAAACAGCGCAGTCGTCAGTGGTGGTACTTGCGGAGCGGGACGACGTCGGGCGGGAGCTGCTGCAGGTGCTGCTTCGGGTGGGCCGTGAACGCCCACTCCGTCCTGCGCGCCAACCAATCGCCCAAGCACACCACCACCACCATTGTTAGCTTGGAACCAAAGGCGTGATGGCCAAGTGCGTGTCGTGTGTTGGCGGATCTCGATCTGCGCGGGTACCAGGAGCCGTCGTAGATCGGCACGTCGGGGCGGCCAAAGGTGTAGAGGACTAGGGCCAGCGGGCACGCGGTCACGCCCGACCCGCACATGGCCGCCACCACCACCTCCCCACTCTCGTCGGCGATCGGCACGCCCCGCTGGGCGAACAGCTCGACGAGCTCCTCGCGGCCCTTGAGCAGATGCACGCCCTCCACCTCGCCCCGCTCGTTCGTGCGCTCCACCTGCCGGCCGGTGAGCAGGTGCTGTCGTGAGTCGGGGTCTTGGCGCGGTGTGTGCGCAGCCTCGCGTACCTTGCGGAAGAGTTGGGGGAAGGGAAACGACACAGCACCGGGCACGCTTCCGCTGGGCACGCCCCTTCGCGGCTCATCTGAACACACACACACCACACACACACACACACACACACACACACACACACACACACACACACA